>JASDQU010503881.1:17543-30832 GCA_032191745.1 Picea mariana
TGACAAAACTTTGCGGGTATTCTTCTCGCATGTTTTTTTCATGCTCCCATGTAGCATTTTCAAGACCATAGTAGTTCCATTGAACCTTTACTAGCCCTATGGATTTGTTCCTGGGCACTTTGACTTTCTGGTCCAGGGTGCATATTGGTTCTACCCACAAATATGCTTTGTGCTCCACCTGGATTACAATCCAATCAATTATGTGGTTAGGTTCAGAGACATATTTCTTTAATAATGACACATGAAATACATTATGCACTCTCATGGATGCAGACAATGCTAACATATATGCAACTAGACCTATCTTTTCTAAGATTTCAAAAGGTCCACAATATTTTTCTACCAACTTTGGGAAGCTTCTAAATCTTAGTGAACTTCTCTTTGCTTTCACTTTCAAAAACAAATGTTCGCCCACTTTAAAATATCTATAAACTTTGTTCTTGTCTGCATAACTTTTCTTCCTATCCTAGGAAGCCTTTAAATTATGGTCAATCTTTTCCATATGCTCTTCAACTTCCTTCAACAAAGCTGGCCCAATAACTTCTTTGTCAGCTGGATTATCCCAACTTGTTGGCATGTTACACTTCCTACCATATAAGGATTCAAATGGACTCATTTTTAATGAGACCCGATACTCATTATTGTAAGAAAATTCCACTAAGTGAATATAATCTTCCCACTTTTATGGTTGGTCCATCACATACATTCTAATCATATCCTCAATTATTCTATTAGTCCTCTTTGTTTTCCCATGTGACTCTGGGCTATAAATTGTACTAAGATTTAGATTTGTCCCAAAACCTTTGAACAAACCCTTCCAAAAATTGGAACTAAAATTTGGATCTCTATCTGAAACAATTTCCTTATGCACCCCATGTAGTGTGATAACTTATTTCATATAAATATCTTCAATATGTGTTTCCTTGTGTGTAGTCTTCACTGGAATAAAATGTATTGTCTTAGTTAATTTATTGACCACCACCATGATGGAATCATGTTGCTTCCCTATTCTGGGAAGCTTAGTATTAAAATATATTGTAACTACTTCCCACTTCCATTTTGGAATGGGTGATGGTTGTAACAACCCCACTGGATGTCTATGTTTTGTCTTCACCTTCTAGCATTCTAGACATCTAGCTATGTAATTAACCACTTATTTCTTCATTATTGACCAACAGTATTGACTTCTTACAGTTTCAATTGTCTTGTAATATCCTGGGTGCCCATCATACAACACATTATGCATTTCCTTCATCACTGCATTTTTTATCTCATTGGAATTCAACACATATACTTTACCTTTGTACATGAGAATTTCATCTTCTTTCAACTCATAATAATTAAATTTTTGTTGTAAATTTCCTTGCTGTAATGTTTCTTTTATTTTCCAATATTGTTGATCTGAATTTGTTGTTGCAATAATTTTATTTTTCATATAGGTCTTATACTTTCTAATGGTTGCAATATTCCTCTCATGTTCTCTCCTATTGAGTGTATCAACCACTTGATTTTCTTTGCCTTTGATATGCTTAATTTCAAGGTCATACTCACTAAGGAATTCAATCCATCTAGTTTGTATGGCATTTAATGGTGATTGTTCAAACACATATTTTAGAACACAAAGGTTTCTCCTTAGCTAAAATTTCCTCCCCATGAGGTAATGTGTCCACATTTTTAAATCATATACAATTGCGGCTAATTATAGATCATGGGTGGAACAATTCCTCTCATGCTCTTTTAATTTTCTGGACTCATAGCATACCACATGATCTTTTTGACTAAGGACTTCACCGAGCCCCTCCTTTCATGCATCAGTGCACACAAAAAAATATACATCTGGATCTGCAAGATTCATGATTGGCACACATTTAAAGATGTCTTTTAGCTGCTAAAAACTCTCTTCACACTTGGTAGTCCATTCAAATTTCACTCCCTTCTTTTGCAAGGACGTGATTGGACTTGTAATCTTTGGGAATCATTTTATGAATCTTCAGTAATAATTGGAAAGACCCATGAATGATCTAGCCTTTGTCACATTATTTGGTGTTGGACATCCTTTAATGACATCTATCTTCTCAAGATCAATTGTTATCCCTTCTCCTGAAATAATATGCCTTAAGTAGTGAATTGCATTTTGATAAAAAGATGCACTTACTTAGCTTGGCATACAATTTATGCTCTCATAAAAATTTTAGCACCATTCTTAAATGATTATCGTGTTCCTCTTATACCTTAGAGTATATGAGTATATCATCTAGGAACACAATTACAAACTTGTCCAAGTACTCCATTAACACTCTATTCATCAGGAAAATAAAAACAGTTGGGGAATTTGATAATCCAAATGGCACTATCGTGATTCATAATTCATGTATCTTGTCATGAATGTTGTCTTGTTGATGTCCTCTTCCTTTATCCTCACTTGATGATAACCTTATCTCAAGTCAATCATGGAAAATATTCTTGCACTTTTTAGCTGATCAAATAAATCATCAATCCTTGGCAAGGGATATTTAGTTTTTATGGTGACCTTATTCAACTGTATAAAATCAATACACAACCTTAAAGTTCCATCTTTCTTCTTTACAAACAATGTCAGGTCACCCAAAGGTGACATAATTGGACGTATATACCCCTTCTTTAACAACTCTTCAAGTTGTATCCACAACTCCTTCAATTATGGTGTGCCCATTTTGTAAGGTGTCTTGGACACTAGGGAAGCTCCTGGTACTAAATCAATAAAGAAATTAATGTCTCTATTTGGTGGCATTCTTGGGATTTCCCCTAAACAAATCTTCAAAATCCCTTAAGACTAGATGGTCTTCAATACTTTCCACTTTATCTCTGGATACCTCTTCCATATGGGTTGCAAAAATATGGCATCCCTTCCTGAAACTCTTTTTCAACTACATAGTTGGAATATCTCTAACATCTACAAGCCTTGGAATTCCTTGAACCTTATCATTTTCCCCTTATTCATCAATACATGTGATTGTCTTGTTCTAAGAATCTAAGAAAAAATGGTGTTTTCCAACCAATCCATGCCAATTAGACAATCATATGAACCCAATGGTATGATGTTCACATCTACCTTTGTGTTGAGTCTATTCATGTCTGTTGGACAATATTTAACTAGCTCATTGATTTTCCTCTTTGTCCTTGTGTCTAAATGAACTAACCAAGACTTCTTATGTTTACTCCTTTACAAGTGAAATCTTTCAACAATGTTAGAGTTTATGTAACTATGGCTAGCTTCATAATCAATTAAAATTGCTATGGACTCATTATCAATCTTACCTTCCACTTCAATCATGGGGGATTGATATTCCACTTGCTTGTTGTTCAAGGCTGCATAAATTCTTGGTATGTTTCCTCCCATGTATTCCACTATCTCCGCCTCTTGAATGTTGTGGGAAATCCTCATTCCTTCTCCTTTGTGAGGGAAATTCCTATATATGTGATTTCCCTCACATGCTCAACATTGTACATGTTGTTTCCTTGGACTTTTTCCAAATGAATATGTAGTATTGTGCTCATTTTAGGTTGACTGGCCTTGTTGATTTTCTTGGGAGTTGTTCTTGCAAAAGGTTGCCTTAAAACCTTTTTGCCTTTGATCATTTTCCCCTTTCATCTTGTCATTTCAAGCTTTTTGTAAAAGTGGCCTTCCTCTTCTTCACTCATAAAGATGTTTTAATCTCTTTATGGATTCCTCCAAAGTTTTGGGGTTATCATAATGTATCTTCTCACTATATAAAGAGGGTAACCCACTTAGAAACCTTTGTATTTTAACTTTATCATCCTTTACGAAGTCAACATACTTCAACAATTCAAATAACGTCTTCTCATATTAATCCATTGTCATGCTTCCCAACTTGAGATCAAAGAACTCTTTAATATTTTTTTCATAATAATGCTCAGAAAAATATTTCTCCTGAAAATATCCTTTGAACCACCTCCATGAGATCCTTTTCTCATCAAGGTGCTTGTCTTTCTTAAGTTGATCCCACCACATGGTTTCTTTTCCTTGTAAGTGGTAGGTTGCAATTCTAGCTTCTACCATGGAGTGGTAATCATGCAGCCGGAAATACTTCTTCATTTCCAATAGCTAGGCCTCAACCTCTTCTCCTTACTTATGCTCACCATTTAAATTTGGTGGATTGATTTTACTGAGTTCACCTTGCAAGATGCCTTCCTCAGGCCTTCTTCTTTCCCTCTTGACAGGAGACACAATTGGGCTCCTCCCTAGCCCTGAAATTGCATGAGTACTTATAATGGATTTCCTTGAAGAATGGTAGCACTTGATCATGTTTCTTGATTTCCTATTATTCCCATGATCATCCCTTTTGCTATGGCATCTGGTGCTAGAGTACTTATTAAATTGCTTATGCAACATATTCAGGCTTTGAAGTATCTCTTCTTGAGATTTCATAATCCTTTCATTATCATCCTTATAGATATGCACTTCTCTATGTAGGCTACTCATAGTTACGTGATTTTTCTTTCCTCTTGTTGGGCTCGATATATGATCATTTTCATGACGGTTATTATACACTTTTGTCAAATGTATATATGTGTTTTTCATCTTTTTGAAAGATCTTTTTGGAGAATTTGATGATAAAATGGTATGATCAGCATAAGGTACGTGTAATTCATGTTTAATGATTAAATCAAGTGTAATTCATCATGTTCTATGATTTCCAAGAGTTAATTCGTGTTTTTTTGGTGTTACAGGGCAGAATCACAAGGCATTTTTCCATCCAGTACTTCGTCCAACACTATTACAAGCAGAAAACTTAAACATTAATTTTTGGGAGGATGAAGTGGAATCTGAAAAATCCAGCACATGGGTTTTGTACGCAGTATGCCCAATTAGGTCTATTGCGGGCCATTTCTTGAAATTGTAAACGGATTAAGAGCATTTTGTGGTTCTCATTTTTGGCACTTGATCCGACACTCGTTCCAGCATTCGATTCGACACTCGTTCCAGCACCCAGTATTGCACAAAAATGCAAGGCGAGTTGGAAGTTATGGCATTGGTGGCCAGTGATGGACAAATCGAGCACATGGTTTTTTTTCATGATCGACCCTTCCAACTACTAAGCTCAATACAACTCGATTTCATTTGTCCAAAGAAGGCGATTATTGGCTCACTCAGTTTCGGCAGTTAGGGCACCATTAATGAAATTTACCAATTTTAGAAGCGGTTCGAACCTCATGTGGTCGACCACTTGGTCTGCCAATATTATAAATACCACCGTGGTGGTCATACAATAGCTAAGGAGCAGTAGACAAAGTAGAGGATAGAGATAAAGACATTTTCTTTTGTTTTTGCATTTTTCAATTGCCAGAATTGTATAAGACTGTGTTTTTCAAGTTTTAATGGTGAAATCATTTTGTTGAGATGGTGGTGTGCGTTTGAGAGGTGACCACGACTTGCTGGGGGGCCCACCAGCAGTCTGGTAACTATTCTCTATGTTATTTATGCATTTCATAGCTTAGTTGTCTCTTTATTTCCTGTACATGAACTATTCCTTCATTTCTTTAATTTGTTGTTGTAGTTTAACTGTTTTAATTCTCTTTTGCAGGTTAGTATGGAGGGTTTTTGATAATATGCATTGATTTTATAATTAGGAACAAGTTTGCAAACTCATACACTAACCCCACATGCATTTATATGTTAGATTATGCTTTGATTTATGATTGTAGAATCTAGTTTAAAACATAGTTTGAGATAGAATAGAACAAAAATTTGAGTTTATGTTTTCTTTAACGAGGTTTCGGTGAATGGATAGTCATTAGTCTTTAGTTTTCATTCTAGTTTGCTGACCTAGTTTCCATTTAGTTTTATTTATTTAATTCATCATTTAGTTGCTTATTTGCTTTCATGTCATATGCTGAAATAGTCTTTAAATTATGTTTATGAGTATTTTTCCTTTTTGCAATTTGAATTATTAAGATAGAGCTAGTTTAGTTTATGTTATGCAATTTATTTCTTAGACTTAGATTGTAATTTCAAGTTGTAGTTAATGATTGAATTTAATATAGCATAAGTTTGCTTATATTAGAATAGAATGCATTTGAATTTCATAGATTAGAAAACAATTTCTTGTTTTCATAGAAGAGATAGTTTCCTTTATTGATTTCAATAGAATAGATTTCCTTTCATGCATTGCATTGAGCATTTAGATTTCCTTTCACGCATTAGAAATAGTTTTGCATTAGGCATTTAGTTCACTTGCCTCTTAGACTAGATAGTTGTTCAATGAGAAGTTTTGCTTGCAGTAGTTAGTTGCCTTTGCTTATTTGTGTTTTTCTTTCGTAGGTTAGTTAGTTGCCTTTGCTTACTTTTCTTTTGCTTTACTAGGTTAGTTAGGTGTCTTTCCTTACTTGTCTATTTACTTTAATAGGTTAGATAAGTGATTTTGCTTATTTGCCTATTTATTTTCTTTCATAGGGTAGTTGCTCATTGGATGTAGGTTGGCAAGTTAAAGAAGTTTGCTTTTGTCATTTTTTTATTATGCTTAGTGGTTTGTTTTTGCTTATTGTTGAACTAGTTTTCTTTACATAGGGTTTTACTTGCTTTCTTAGGAACCATCCATCGATCCTTGGGCCAAAAGTAATTAGGTTACCTAATTTCATTTTGCTTAGTAGGGTTTTCTCATTAGATAGGTTTGCTTGAGTAGATTAGCCTTAGATAGCTACTTTCCTTAGTTAGACTATACTCCTACCAACCTTTTATCTTTGGCATATATTTTGCTACAACTCTAAGTTTACTTACCCCAAGTTGACAATTTAATTGAGGGTAGTTTAATGCCTTTTTTAGTACATATAAATCACCTAACATTTTGGCGTCGTTGCTGGGGAGTTGTCTCAAGGTAAGAAGTAGTTAGGAAATAGATCATCCTTAGAACTTAGAATTAGCTTGGTGGCGGGGGAACTTTAAGATGAGAGGTAAGAACCCGTGCATCTGCTATAGCAGGTTCCCCCAAACCCAATGGTAGTTTTTATTTTTGTTTTTGTTTTTATTCATGAATAGGCCTAGAAACCAAATGGTAGCTTTTTCTTTTGTTTTTGATTTCTTTTTATGAATAGGCCTAGAGACCCACAAGGTAGATACATTAAATCTAAATCAGACATTTCAGACAAGGTTCCTTCCGATCTCTTTGGGGGAAGGAACATTCCACTCTTAAGCTCCACATACCAATACCGAAAAACAAGAGCTATCTCAACCCAAAGAGCTAAAGCGGTCTCTAAAAGAGACTAAAACAGGGAGCACTATAGAACAAAAAATTGAAGCAGTAGTAGTATTGGGATAGGAGGCAAGACCACTCGAGCCTTCCACAAAACCAAAATATACAACCTTTTCTTTTACACCACCATCAGGAGATCCTAACTTTTTTGACATCATCTTTGTGTGAACCAAGTTTTAATAAATGACAAGATGAACTCAGAAGCAACCATTAGCTTGCGGTAACTTTCTCAAATCCTAGCAGCAGCCGGGATTTCTTCTTTTCAAGAAGAACATGTTTTGGCAACCAAGAACTTGTCTACCTCTCCAAAAATATTAGAAGAGTCAAGGTCCTATGAGCTACAAAATGATTTTCCTTGCCAAAATGCGAAGAAAGCTGAAAAATTATGGACTACATCCAATAGAGAGAAATCATTAAGACCTAACATTGAGGTGTTCTCAACATCCATCTCAGCAGATCCTTCATGTACTTCAGAAATCAATCATCGAGAAGAAGAGGATCTGCATAGCATGATGAAGGAGAGCATAGAAATTATTGTTGATGAACATCAAGATTACATTGAAATTTGATTTCAAGAGGTCATCAAGACACAATACTATTCTCTTCTTCAACACCTTTTGATGCCAAAACAAGTAGGTTGGTTGGTTCTTCATATCTAGGTAATCAATGTGGTAAATTTTTCATATATGGATATGAGTATGTTTCTAATCTTGCTTCGCACATGGTTACATTGGAAGAGTTCTTACACTTGAATAAAGATTTTTCCTTTCTTTTTAGGTAGGGTAGGATAGTAAATAAAAGCTGCATGTTGTTAGTTTAGCTTAGAAGTCTAATGCAGCCTCATTTTACATTTTCTTTTAATAAAACAACTATGAGATACATGTTCCTATGACTTGATCTCATTGATCTCCTTAGTTTATTATATTTTAGAGTGTGGATTTTGAAAACAATTTTAGAGATCTTTGTAGGTATTTATATCACCGAGGGTAGACAATTCCAAGGAAATAGAAAAGAAGGATTTTCTTCAAAAACATTGTTACACTTGGACCTTGTTGTCTGCTAAGCATCAAATGAATAATGACTTGTTGTAGTTAGCCATGTTTTTTCAAAGATTTTGATATTCTTGTTCTTAAGGCATATTAAGAAGCAATTGCTCTCGAAAACCTTCACCACTATATAAGGAAGTGACACTGTAACCATCAATCCTAGAGGTCTCTCGTATAGTTTTTCCAAGAAACCTGAGTAATTGAGTCAAGTGTCTTGATCAAAGAGTAACAAGGAGGTCTAATTAGAATTTAGTCATGGAAACATCACAATAATTACAAAAGAAGAAAGTGAGTTGAGCCTAGAGATGCCTTTCTGTTCTTTCTCAATGGTACCATCCACTACACACTAAATAGCTTGATTATATCATATCTTTAGATAGGCCACGTCCTCTTAAGTACCCCTTACATCAGGACAATCACTAATAATATAACAGAAAGTCATCCTCTAACATAAATACCATCCCCATTAAAAGAAAAAAAAGAAGTTGTTTTCACAGCTGTCCCCCCATCTTCTTGCATAAAGCAATCTTATATTAAAATTTTAAAAAGATGGAGAACCAGTCTCTAAGGGTTTAAGAGGCTAACCCATTGGGATACTAAATAGGTCTGTTGGTAGAGGGTATCGGCCTGTGGTATGACTAGGTAAACCTGCCGGAGTAATGAACAGGCTTGCTGGCAGCAGGGCATTCTACCTAGCGAGGATGGTAATCTAACAAAAACATAAATAATAAATTTTAACTTGTCCTGATGTATGACATTACTTGCAGACAAAGATGACATGAAGTATGTGTGGTTAAGCTAAGGCTAATGAACTCCATAAAATTTCCATTGGGAAATAACTCTAAGACTATCTTGAAACTCTCTTGCTTACCTCTTCTTATCTATATATAGGATCTCTTATCCTATAGGTGGGGCCATCTCCTAACTGTCTCGTCAGACCAATTTGTGAAATTTATTTCTACACTTGACATACTATAAATCTTCGGCTATTGGGTGATACTGACTGGTTTTCTATACTTTTGATTATGAGGTGTCACAATACTTAGGTGAGGGGGAGGGGTTCGCGAGTTGACAAATGATTATTGCCTAGAGAAATAAGTCTTTGCAAGAATTTTTGTATGATTACCATGATACAGGTTATTACATTGATAGTCATGTTATTTTTGAAATGCTTAACTCATGTGTGCTATAAACTACTGAACACACACTTAACAGACCACTCTTTATCAGTTTATCTTCCATTACATGATGCATATTGTAGGTTTGACAATACATGTTTTATGATTTCCATAACCTGTCCATTGTGGGTTTTGACATTACATGTTCTATGCAAGTGGATTGAGTGAGCATGGTGGAAAAATCAACAACAATGGAACGCTCTTAGCCTACCTCAAATCCTATTCACTGTTTTCATGACCTCTAAGGAATCAATTGCCTCAGCCACAAAGCTCCCAAGAGTTGGAGACCGTTGATTTAAACACCACTAGTTTCCAAGAGCAAGCTATAACAGGGTTTTCAAAACCGAATTTTAGAACATCTTTGGAGCTAAGAGATACTCCAAGGAGTGGATAAAAGAGGAGATAATCAACCCTCTCATAGTCATCACCAGCTTGATTACATGTGAAGGTAGATATTTCGTCTTTAAATCCTATCAATTTCAATTATTAGCTCACTTTCAGTTCAATAAGCCATTGTAACTTTCCCTTTTACTTCTTGAAGCATCTAGAGAAGATGTCTTCCCAAGTGAGGAAACATGTAACCAATCCCCATAACAACCTATTTCACCACGGCCTTATCAAACTGCTTGTCTTAGCCGAGTTGGAAAAATAGGAGAAAATGTGGGATGAGTTCATTTACCAATTTGCAAACCCTCATCTTACAATCAAGACTAGCAAGAATACTCTTGATCTAGGGATTGTTACTCCACCCAAACCCTCATGCTCAGGCTATTCCTTTATCGGAGAAACTTGTTGATACCCCTGTAGCCTCATCGGGAAAAAAGACCCAAAATCCTATTGCTAATTCATGGCACGAGGGCGTTCCATATCTTCGATCTGGAGGGACTTTTCCTGATCTAAAAATGCTAAGCATTGCCTATTTTTATAGCAAACCAATGAGAAGAGGAAGCAGGATTTCTGTAAAAATTCCGTCATACTGTCTTTTTACAAAATCTTGGGATATTATATCAGCAATTGTTTGTATTGGTATGCTAAATTATATACTGCTGACATCATTGTGCGTTTTATAAGCTCCTGTGCATTTTTATGTTTATTCTATAGAAGACTGCTTATACTTAACTACTCTTTGTGACAAATACATAACGATTACAACTGCTAAATACTTACTGTCATATGTATTCCAAGCTTATGAAAAGAGGATTAGTTGTTTGAATTGTTACATATTAATGACAGACAATAAAAATTCTCCTATTCACCATGCCTACTAGTACAAACCAAGCCTTTTGTTACTATTTGTTAGTTCTGTCAGTCACGAGTGATCAAATTTACTCTTTCATGTGATTGATAGGATTATTAGGTCAAATTGTTATGTTTTCAAAATAAAATTCTCAAATACACTTTAACATATCTTGGTTGTAAAATTGTCATTGGTGTGTCTAGGCATCAATACTACTCCCTCCACTCATCCAAGGTCATCTTCATCGTGGTCATATCATCATTCCTTATCATAAATTTTCAGATAATTGTCTTCGTCAAAGTTCTACTTCGAAATTGGTTTTTGAATTAAGGAAGATGAATTTGACAAAATTGAAACATGATTTTTTCAACCATATACCAATAAACAAAAACCTCCTTCAGTTTATGCACAGGTTTTATCATTTGAGAGAAATTCCTCAAATACAGTCGCTATAGGAGGGTTTTTTGCACATTTGGACAATTTGACTTCAAGTCAGTTTTTCAGAGGGTTGGAGAAGGAATTTGCAGTACTTGATGGTTCCATTGTGTAGAAGACATTATAAAATTTCCAACCATACCACTCTCTGCCCAAAAATCCTCCGGGAAGCCCTCCAAAATCCCTCTCAAAGAGCATGTTGCGCTTCTACAAGTTTTGAATAACCAACTTCAAGTTGGGATTATGAGCCAATGAGAAATTAATTTTGAAACATGTAAGAGTTTTGTGTTCATAACATACCAAAACACAATAAACTCTCTCATTTTTTGAATATACTTTATGGTTTGTGATATATTCTATCATCTTAGAGGCCTATACTTTCACAAAATAAAACACTCCGTTTTTCCTGTTTTAGTCATATTTTCGTTTCATGTTTTCCCAACAACTAGAAGTGAATTTTTGGAAACAAAGAGAGGTTTTTACCAAGGAAATATTGAAAAACAATAACCTCTCTCAGTTTCTAAATATACATTATGGTTTTGTATATATTCAATTCTCTTAGAGGCCTAGTTTTTCAGGAAATAAAATACTCTGTTTTTCATGTTTTATACATGTTTTATTTTCGTGATTTCCTAACAACTGAAAGTGAATTTTTGAAAACCAAGAGAGGTTTTTGTCAAGGACATATTTAAAAACAAAAACCTCTCTTTGGTTTTACACAGGTTTTACTTTATTGTAGTTACAGGTGTCACTTTGATACCTATTTTTCAGAAATTCGCCAGGCCAGAATTGTTGCATTTATGGGAAGTCACTTTTGGAACTAATTTTGCAGAGGTAAAATTGTTGTTTTGCATGGTTTAAAGGATAAAGGGTATAATATACATTGCAACGTTTCCTCACATGTCATCAGTAGCCTCCAAAAACTCCAAACCCTCCAGTTCAAACTTAGAGAGCATGAAACATTGAGTTGTCATTTACGCCATGATAGTGTTGTCCTACAAGCCAAGATGAATTCTCTACAACGTTAGGTTGATTATATTAAATGTCACCAATAAAAGTCTCTGGACGCAATTGAAACATCACAAAATCCCAAGTCAAAAATCCCCCGGGCAAAAGGGAGAAGCTTCTAAAGCTAATCCACCCCCTCCTTCGCAAGTTTAGTCATAAAGGGCAATTTCTTTTTTGTTTGCAGTGGGACCTGCAAAATCTTAGGTGTGGGGGTAATGTTGGGCCCAAGATATGATCATTTTCATGACGGTTATTATACACTTTTTCCATATGTATATATGTGTTTTTCATCTTTTTGAAGGATCTTTTTGACAATTTGATGATAAAATGGTATGATTGGCATAAGGTACGTGTAATTCATGTTTAATGATCAAATCAAGTGTAATTTATGTTTAATGATTAAATCAAGTGTAATTCATCATGTTCTATGATTTCCAAGAGTTAATTCATGGTTTTTTGGTGTTACAAGGTAGAATCACAAGGCTTTTTTCCATCCAGCACTCCATCCAGTACTTCATCCGGCACTATTACAGGCATAAAACTTAAACATTAATTTTTGGGACGATGAAGTGGAATATGAAAAATCCAGCATATGGGTTTTTTGCGCAGTATGCCCAATTAGGTCCCACGTGAGTTGTTTCCTGAAATTGGCCACCTTATTTTCCTTTCCTTTAACATGTTTGATTTCAAAATCAAACTCACTAAGGAGGGCCATCCACCTAGCTTGTCTGGTATTGAGATTTGGTTGGTCAAAAAGATAACACAATCCACAGTGGTCTGTCATGAGTACGAATTTCCTTCTTATGAGGTAATGCCTCCACATTTTTAAGGCATGCACTATGGCGGCCAGCTCTAGATCATGGATCACATAGTTGGCTTCCTGCTCATTCAATTTTTGGGATTCATAGCAGACTACACTTCCTTCTTGTATAAGGACTCCCTCGAGCCCTTCCTTATAGACATCTGTGCACATGAGGAAGTTGTTTTTGGGATCAACGATCTTCAGCACGGGTACATTGGTAAGAAGGTATTTCAGGGATTGAAATCTATCTTCACATTCTTGTGTCCACGTGAATTTAGATCCCTTCTTCTGGAGGGCAGTGATTGGACAACCAATCTTGGAGAATCCTTTTAT
>JASDQU010503882.1:8853-39444 GCA_032191745.1 Picea mariana
TGAATTGTTGATAGTTGAGGAATTAATACGATTGGGGAACAACTGGGATTCGCTCTTTCTCACAGCGAGATTCCCCAAGGATAAAAAAGGAGATCTTTCTCTATCTGCAGAAAGGGTAATACCACACTGCGCAGAGGCTGGAGCGGAAGAGATTGCACAAGAAGGAAATACGTTGGAATCCCTGTCCCCCCAACAAACAATACCCTGGAGAAGGAGCAGGCCAAAGAAGAATAATGAAACTGGGGAAGCTCGAGTCCCAAGCGAACCGCGCACAAGGTCGATCATTGAAGAATTACTTGTGTGCTCTATTCGGCTGGAACTTGTCAAAGTTACAAGTTGAGAAAACTGGAACGGAACAAGGAAGACAAATATCGGAGGAGCAGATGTTCGAAGGTCATCCCAGAAGCTGAAGCAAGTGCATCTCTCCATCACTGAGATTTACCAGGAAAACAGAGAATTGAGATGACAGTTAGCAGCAAAGATCCTTGAAGTGTCAGCATCACAAGGTCGTGAAGGAAACGTGGCATGGTTCAAGAGACAACTCAGAGATGTGAAAGATACAATCGTACAGCTACGTGAAACACATAGGATTTCAGAAGAAAGGAAGGTGAAGCATCTCAGAGAATGCAAAATGGTTGGGGAGAAAGTCCGCGCAGACCTTGCCAGCATACAGAAGAAGCATGATTAAATAAATTTGTTTTTTGTATTCTCAAATGTGGCGCAGATCTCGACAATTTTGAAGAAAGCATTTCCCTTGGACGATTTTTTCATTTTGGTAATGATTGCAATAATCAGTAGTCATTTTCCACGTACGCACCTTAGCAAATGAGCAGGCAACTGAAATCAGAACTGTTATAGTGGATGGCGGAAATCTGACAAAGCACTTGATCATTCTGATATCCTGTCAAAGGAAGGTAATGACACATCACTCTCCCCCATGACGAGACCTTGCTGATAACCGAACCACCGTGGCAAAGAAAAGCGGTCGTGACGTGACCAAATACAGTTGTTTTCTATTTCTGGAAAGAGGTCATACGAAAGGTCATTAAACAGAAGACAACCAATTTCCTAGATTCTAGGGATAGAAGCTAGAGAGCAGGGCAGCCCAAGAGGCGCCCTTAACTATATATTTTATCTTTTCAATGTAAGCCATGTTGGCTGGAAAAAATAGTATAGACAGTGACTATTGAATGTAGTTGGAGTCCAATCGAAATTTAATGCAAAATTCCTGAAGCTATGATGAAAAGATTCTAATTGTAGCAGTCAGATGTATTATTTCCTTTGTTTGCATATGTACTTCTTGTGTTCTTTATTCATATCTATTTCTTTCTGAATAGGAATGTAATTTCAAACCTGGGATTCTCTACGCAACGCCCTGGGATTTGTGTCATTCAGACAAATCGTTTTCCTGTAAGTTAACTCAGAATTCATCCTCAGAGGTGCTCCGAGTTACTTCATGTTTTTTTCTCCTCACCACACACGGTGATTTTAAACTGAATATTGTTGCTCCCTTAGCCTTTATCCTCTCAAGTTCAGTCACCAAGTCATTTGTTTCCATCGTTTTCTTAAACTGACTCCATATCCCAAGGTCTTACTCTCTTGCGTCAATAGAACCAAAAAAATATTATTTAAAGGTGTTAAATCTAGCCGACAGCTTAAAGCCATATCCTGATCGACATGAAGTCTCTTGAGAAAGCCCTCTCCAGGTCTGAAAGGCTAGTTTCGGGTCTCAAAGTTGGTTTGTAGGTTGCCTTTGTAATTTGTTTCTCATCCAAATGAAGTTTACAGAGCCCTAACATTCTGGCATCGTTGTTGGGAATGGAATTGAATAAATTTTCCCTCGGAGTGTTGTTCCTAAGTTTATACTTTAAGGCTCTAAAGTATACTGTCAAGGCATCTGAAAAAATAAAGGGAGCTAAGAATAGAATAAAGATTGATAAAAAGGTAAAGGCTATTGTCGGTTTATCAACTGTCTCTGTTGAAACTCCCAGTTTTCCTGGATACTGATATCTCTCTCAATTGTTTCCCATGAACGTTCTAAGTCAACCAGGTTATTTATTGTTTGTAAAATAGTGTTAAATAAATTTAGAGCAATCCTGGTTTGATCCAAGAGACCAGACTCGTTGTTAGGTTGCCTTGCAACTGGTACTGTCATGAATATGGAAAGTAAAGGAGGATAAGATTCTGTGCTTTCTTTTTAGGTTGATTATCTCTATTCCACAAAGTAACGAGAATGATGTTAAAACATAAATAAATAGTCAGATCAAATTGTAGGCCTTTTCTTGTATCTGAGTTAAATTTTAAAGAAAAGAAATATGCATGATATGGAGAAAAACATAAATCTATTAGCAAAATGAGGCATCAATTTCGAAGGAATCTCACATTGTAACATAAGACTAGGAAATGATAAAAATATTAATGAAGCATATGATGTTGAAATCTAAGCATCTACAGGTCTTGTATATGTTGACAACGGATACAGAGGAAAAACTGTAAATGATTTGAAATAACAAAAATAATAATTTTCACAATAGAGGTTGTACTAAACTGTGGTCAAGCATTCATCAATTAAACATGTGTAAGAAAGATGAAATGACAGGGAAACACATAACTCATAGGTGAAAAGATCTGGAATCTTCAATCTGCATTTCTATTAATTTAGAGTTTCTTCAAAATTACTTCATCAACAATCTTTTTCAGAGAGATCAAAAAGCCCCGTTATAGTCTTTGTTCCCTGTATTTATACAAGGTCATCCATACTTGACGGTTAACAATCTCCTACTTCCTAGGAAAAAGTAGTTACAAAACTAAAACCTTAACCGGTGCACGATTAACTTTTTTTTATCTATCATTTCAACAGTATGAGTTTCCAAATGATCTTCATTGCTTAGTCGAAGTCTCTCCCTCCTTTGATGCTACACATTCAATACATTTCTCCAGAAAATGGGCAAAGTTTCTAGGAGGTGTTGGAAGATCTTTAGTCTCAAATAGATAGAACTTTCTTTGTACCTTTGGGAACCGATCTTCAAAACCTTGGTCAGAAAACTTGATCACCTGCAATTTTAAACTGGGTTGTACCAACCATCTGTTTATTAGGTTGACATCGATTTCTTTCAAATGTAAGCTTTCAATCTGAATCTTCTTCAAACCTTCTTTGCAGTCCAACTGCTGCTTTTCAATGTTTATCTGCCCCAGTGACTCAGAGCACTCATCTTTTTCAATCCCTAATGCTTTCTTATCCAAAGAATCGAGGATTCCTTCACAATCATCTTTGATTTCTTTGACTATCTTCTTGCTCTCATACATATTTGTTTCCCATACCTTGAGCATGATGTCTCCTAGATTTGATCGAGTCAATAGCATGTGGCATGGTGTCAGATATGACATCTCCCTTTGGGCTGAAAATCTCAACTGTAGCTTCACTCTTCTTGGGTCCCTTCTTTGGTGCCATAACTTTCGTATTGGAATGAAAACCTGTCATAGAAGAGAGGTGTATAAGCTTGGTTGGATGCGACTTACTCCTGATAGAAAGAACAAGAATAAGATTCAAAACATAGACCTTTAATTTTCCTTTAACTCATTTTATGGTGAAAGTACTGACGCAGCTACTAAGAATTTAATACCTTTAATGCAGAGAATATTTCTGAGATACGCATTTGCGTCACGGAAATCACCAGCTATCCATTTTTAATATGGCCATATTTCGGTGATTCTAAATTCAAAATTCGAAAGATCTCGTTCAACGGAAACCGAAAAATGAAAATACCTAAGAAGTCTAATTACCATTAATTGTGTTTTTTAAATGAAGTTAGTTCTTTTTAAACATTGATTTTGAGTTGAGATTTCGTGTTTCGGGGTTTCAGGGATCTTGCTTACACGAGGTATGTCACCACTAAACCTGGAATCCTGAAATTGCGATGAGATTAGTTTAGGCCTTAGCTTTGGTATTAGTAATTTAATTAATCAGGATCAATAACTAACTTCCATTTTTTTGGGATTTCACGATTCGATATGTATTGAAAACATATTGCTCTGAGTGAACCCGAATCCCAAAAGGTTAAAAGATTGTTAATTAACTCCTTTAGGGTTTTAATTTATCGTGATTAAAAGTACTTTACAGAACGTGTGTCGAGACTTTAAAAAACACTTGAGTTTTCTGCCCTTTATTGTTAAAAATAAATGAATAAATAAAGCCATTTCGGGATTTCGGTACCAGGCTTTTGGAACTGATAGCGCAGATTATACCTTATGAAAATCCGAATCCTGGAAAAGAAAAGTTTTAGTCTTAGAGATAAAAAACTTTAAGACCTGGTTTCAACATAGGCTCCAATTGGGGACCTCGTCTCCTTGTGGGACGAGGAGAATGAGTAGACTTAGTGCCTTTATTAGGTAAATGGGGTCAGTTATTCCAATCTATGAGACATAATTGTAAAAACCCAACCAGGAGGATAAAGATTTCAACCTTAACTTTGGAAAACTTTCAAGATTAAAACGTTCGACAATCTCGAGATAGGCTCACATAGATTTCCCTTTCTAAAACCAACCTCAAATTCATGCAAGATAATCGAAACAAGATTAGTTGTTCTACCAGTTTTTATTTGATCATATTCGCATCAAGGGACTCTTAGAGTGTGGTCTAGAATCCCATAATCGTAAAGTGTAATCTGGCTGAAAAAAGAAAAATTACCAGAGCATCTTGCAATTCGTGTATAACAGCCTTTTCAGATATGTAGACATTGCTTTACTGCCAGCGAGCCTGTTTAGTACCCCGTTGAAGTTATTAGATTTTCCACATTGAATTTCCTTTCACCACTTCATTATTTTTAGCATTTAAATGTCGAGATGAGGGCAATCATATAATGAATTTTCTTTCATCATCTCTTTAGATTAGATGGGGGAAATCAATAATGAATTTCTTTTCACCATATCTTTAGATTAGATGGGGGCAATCAATAATGAATTTCCTTTCACCATCTGTCTATATATACTTTTGTTATGAAGTGGGGGCAATCAATAAGTATGTAACATACTCAGGGAAAATATACTGCTTAGAATGTTTTTACAGCAAAGGTCTGTCAACTTATTTACATAGCTCTGGATTAATCTTCTTTTGGCCCTCAAACACTTTAACTTTATGGAGAATCTCGGGGAAAAATTATTAATATTTTTTAGGGACTTCCCTTGAGTGAAAACGATCATTTTATTTCCGCTAGAATGACTAAAAATGTTAGGATTAGCCCAGACATACTTCCGGTTCAGCCAAAGTTTAGGAGAAACATAGAATTTTACCTATCCTCACTTTGAAAGTTAGTCTGAACGTTTCCGAAATTAAGATGGGACCTTTTCCTTTTTTCTTTCTCTTTTTTTATTTTTATTTTTATTTTTATTTTTAGAGACTAATGGGAAAATGGTCAGGGTTGGGTGAAGAGTAAGCTTGATAGTGATTGAAGGGAAAAGGTGAGAGAACCTCGGAAACTTAGGAGTGCCAATAACTATTATATATATATATTTTACCTTAACTGTCGTGAAATTTAGTGTCTCATTCATTGGTACCTCTTAGGACATTTTTAACTCAGGTTCCCAGGTCAGAGTTCATACCTTAGTAGTTCGTTGTATTTACAGCCAGAAGACTGTTTACTTATTACCTTTTTGGTAAGTATTTATCATGATTATTCATGCAGATTACCCTTTTAGTATAGTTGATCTCTTGAGTCCTTGACAATTTTCCTGCAAATAAAATGACCTGATAACTGTCAGACACTCATACAAATTTCGTGAACTACTAGATTTGAACTATTTTGTATTTTCATTTTCCGAAAAAATTTTAATTTTTATTTTTTTATTTTATTTTTGAACAAAATTAAACTTACCGAAAGCAATGTAACTGTAAAGAAAACATGAAAACAAACCGGTATGTAAAATGAAAGTTCGAAAACATATTACTACATGTAGTGTTTAAGGTATCTCCCATTTACAGCGGTGCTCATAATGTCTCCATGGAGATTTTCTAATGAAAAAACATTTCTTCCTTTTGAGGCCGAGACTCTATAGGGGCCAGACCAAATCGAATCGAACTTGTCGTGTTAGCCAGTGTCTTCTCTTCTGGCTTCCCATTTTTGTACCAGATCTCCAGGGAGGAAATATCTATCCTTAGCCTTTTGATCAAATAAAGCCTTCATTTTATCCTGATATCTCTGCAACGTTTCATTTACTTTTTCTCTATTTTGATGAACTTCGACCAGCTGGTTTGCTCTCCTGGTAATATCGTTAGGTTCTTCGTTTGAATCTTTCCAGAGTTTCATTACTGGTAGAGAAAGATTGATTAGTAAAATAACATCAATGCCATATACCATCTGAAAAGGGGACATCCCAATTTCCCTTTTGGTACTTATCCTATTGGCCCATAGAGCGTATTTCAAATGGATATGCCATGTTTTCTTGTTCTCGATCAAGATTTTTTTGATCACGGTTGTCAGACTTTTGTTAGATGACTCAGCTAAATTGTTGCCTTGCGGATAATAAGCTGTGGAGTGTCCTAATATGATGTTAAATTTTTGGCAAAAGATTATCATAGCCATCGATTTAAACACTTGTGCATTATCGATGACTATCTTTCAGGGACAACCGAATCTAGATAAAATATTTTCTTCTAGAAAATTGATTACAACTGCGTCATTTGCGTTTCTCATGGGAATAGCTTCCACCCACTTAGTAAAATAGTCTGTTGCAGTTAGAATCCACTTGTGCTGAGCACTGAATGTGGGTGAATCTCTCCGATGAAACCAAGACCCCATTGCTAAAAAGGGGCTTCGGTTTTAACTGGAATTAGAGGTAAAGTTGGGACTTTATGTTTACCTGTAAACAACTGACAGGGAATACAAGTTCGGACTTTGGATTTTACATCTGTGAATAGTTTGGGCCAGTAATATCCAACTCCTAAGATTTTATAAGCTGTGGCTCGCCAAGCATGGTGTCCTCCACACACTCCCTCATGGAACTCATTTATATAACCTTTTCAATTTCGGTCTCGACTAAACATCTCAGCAAGAAACCCAGGGGGTCCTTCCAATATAATTTTCTGTCTATAATACAATATTTTATAGCATGTAGCTTCAGTGTCCTAGCTTTAGATGGGGTTAGTTCATTGGGACATTGAAGACTCAATAAGTAAGAAACAATATCACGATACTAGACTGAAGAAGAAAACCTGTCTTCTATTTCAACCGTAGGTGTAGCAAAATCGAGTTCATTTATCTCAAGGAAATCTTCATCTTCTTGCAGCTGATTTATTTCGAGTGCCTGCAAGTTTGATTTGGCTAGCAATTTAGCTAGACCTTGGCCTTTAATGATTTTTGTTGGTTTGACTTCCAGATCGAACTATTGAATCTTAGCTAGTCATCTGCCTCTTCTCCCATCACTATCCGTCTAAACCAGTATGTCTTTGACAGAGCTTGTAGGAACATAGGCTATGATCTTCAAATGTAATACATATGTTCTGAAGGCCTTGAGAGCCTTGACCATTGCGTAAGCTTGTTTTTCTAGTATATTATATTTCAAATCAGCATCTCTCATACTTTTACTAAAAAAAACAATGGGTTGTTCAAAGCCTTCTTCGTTTTTCTATAACAATACAGCTGTGATAGTGCATTCAGAAGCGAAGGAAAAAATCATAAATTCTTTTGTGTAATCAGGACTTGCCAAGACTGGTGCTTCACTGATAAATTTCTTGATTCATTGAAAATATGCTTTGGCTTCACTTGTCCACTTCATCTCACTGTTCTTTTTCAACATATCTGTGATCAGCTTCACAATTTCGACAAAGTTAGGGATGAATCTTCTCAAGAAATTTATTTTTCCTAAGAAAGATTGAATTTCTTTTACATTTCTAGGGATGTATATAGTATCTATTGCTTCAATTCTTTTGGGATCAATTTTGATTCCGTCTTTAGACACTATATGACCTAATAGCTTACCTTCTTGCATAGCGAAATGAGATTTTTTGGGATTGAGGGACAAACCAAATTTACGACATTTCTTGAAAGTTTGCTTCAGGTGTACTAGATGTTCTGCATCAGATTTTGAAAAAACAGTCAGATCATCGAGATAGATAACAACAAATTTATCTCTCTCACCCACGAAGGCGATGTCCATGGCTCGCTTGAAGGTTTCCCCTGCATTCATCAAGCTGGAAGGCATTTTATCGTACATGAAGGTACCCCAAGGGGTAGTGAAAGCCATTTTTTCCTTATCATCTTGGTATATTGCGATCTGATTGTAACCTGAAAAACCATCAATCATTGACATTCTGCAAGCTCCAACTACTTTCTCTAAAATGTGGTCCATCTTAGGCAGTGGGTAATTGTCTTTGAGTGACGATCGGTTCAGGTTTCTAAAATCAACACACAGTTTGATTTCACCATTTTTCTTTCTTACTGGCACTAAATTAGCCACCCACTCGGAATATCTTAGTGGGACGATGATTTTGGCGTCCAAGAGTTTTTTTACTTCTTTTTCTATTAGTGGTAGCAGCATAGGGTTTATCTGTTTGAGTTTCTATTTAAAAGGCTTGACACCAAGTTTCAAAGTAATTTTATGTTCGATTATAGAAGTATCATAAGTTCTCAGTTCGTCGTAAGACCAAGCGAAAATGTCTTTATATTTTCTAAGCAACTCAACGTATTTACTTTTGGTTTCTGGGGACAGGTATTTGGATAGTTTCAGCAACTGAGGGTTTTCTTTGGTAGCTATGTCACAGTCCTCAACCTCTTCAGGCTGAGGTTGTAAAGTGGATCTTAAAGGGATATCAACTTGATTAAATAACCTTTCCAAGGGAATCGGCCCTTGGGGATCTAGTTATTTTTCAGAACAAGCATTCGATGATTGGCGATTTTATCGTGGAATTCTTGGGGGTCCTCCCCTTCTTGCATGATCCAAATAGGATCATTTTGGTTTTCTTGGTCAGCATGCATTTCAGAAAACTCGTCTATTGATTCTAAAAATTTGTGCAGTTGTTCATCGTCCTCAAAAACTTGCCAGTGCTGTATGTTATTGGGTATGGAAGGTCAGTGTCTCATTTGTATATGGTACTTTAGTTTGAAAGCGGTAGGAGGTGTGAATGTTGAAGCTACTTTGGCTAATGCATCAGCCTGTTGGTTTTCAGTTCTTGGAATGTAGTGAACCTTGATAGAGGAGAAGAAATTTTCGATCAGATCCCAGAGGCAATTCCTATAAGACCTCAACCTAGGATGTTTGGCCCAGTACTGTCGGTTTACCTGTTTTACGATTAGCTCGGTGTCACCAAAGACTTTGAGGTTTTTTATTTTCATTCTCCTAGCGGCTTCTAACCCTAACACTAAGGCTTCATACTCACATACATTATTAGTGTGGTCCACATTCCACTGTAGTATATAGGAAAAGGGGATTACGAATTAATTATCGGGAGCCACAAGGATTGCCCCAGCTCCAGCTCCAGAGTAGGATGAAGCACCATAAAAAAACATCTTCCACACACCAGAGCTATATACATTTTTTTTAGTTTTTTCTTTTTCTGTTTTTTCTTTTGTATAAATTTCATCTATACCTAAATCAATATCATCATCAATGGATAAAATACAATTACCTAAATCTTGATCTGTAATATATACAGGGTGGTTATTCGGGTTGCGCGGATCACTTACCATGAATGCCAACCTGGTTTCTCTGTATAGGTGCGTGAACTGTCCTCCAAAAAATGGAATCGTAGAATATGTCATTTCAAGATGGAGAGATCCTCCAAGATTGGTGCCCCAGGATTTGGATAACAACATACCATATTTCAGAGGGATATCGGCAACCACTACGTCCATGAGAATGCGTTTTGTAGGTATTTGTGCCAGATTTACCACCAAGTCTTTAATCATGCCTATACATTTAAATTTTCTTGAATCGAATGAATATAAATCTCCATAAGGCCTAGTGATTTCGAGACCCAATTTATCCATAATGGCTTTAGGAATTACATTGTGGGATGCTCCAGAATCGCGCATACAGTTATGGAGAAGGTGGTCGAACAAGGTTAACGTGATATAGAAGGGGGCAACGGTGTCTTTGGCACCTTCGAAATGTGGACCAAAAACTATGTTTGGCTTGTCATATTCTAAGTTAATGACATCAGCTTGGCTTTCATCTTCTGAAAAACTAATCATCTAGGCAATTTGTTTTTTGTATATGGGTTTTTTTTCCAGTTCAACAAGAGATATAGGAATCTTGATTTTGTTTATTTCATTTTCTGGACTAAAATTTCCCAAGGCCTTGTCGCTCTATGTGTTTTAGGCCTCCATTCCTTTCTTTTCGGCTTTCTTTTGTGGTGTAGATTTGGTTTCACTCACAGAGACCTGTGTTTTCATGACGAGTGTTCCTACTGACTTTGGCTTGACAGGTTGCATGTTAGCAGTGTTGGTTTTTGCAATCTGCTTCTCAGCAGCCTTTGGAGCCGCTTCATTAGTTTCACCCCTCGGCAAGATCTTTTTCATTGGGGTGGTTGGAAGGCTCTTGTTTCTAGGTCTTAAATTGTATTTCAAGTGCAGTTCATCCATTATATCATCTGTAATACCCTGATAGGTGAAATCTTCAGAAGTACTGTTGCTTACATCGTCTTTCGATCTATTTTCTTTATTTAAAGATTTTTCATAATCTTGTCTCGATAAATAGGGTGATTTACAATCGTCACCAAGATTATTTATATCCTCATCTAACTCTTCAAAATCTTCTAAGTCTTCCTCTCCAATGAAGTTTTCACTCTTGAAGGGTGTTGGGATTTTTTGATCTTCATTCTTAATCTGTCTTTGTGGGGCTTGAGGATCAGGATTCCTTCTGAAATATTTCCTAGGAAAATGATCCTTTTTTGGTTTATCAAGTTCCATTTTTGAGATCTTATTTGATAGCTCTCTAATTACCCTAGCCATCTCGTCAATTTTATCTCTTGAGGATTTCCCCGGTCCAGAGGATCCGCCTTGTTCTTTGAATTTTCTATTATCTTGTTCACAGTTTCTACTTTGGCTTTTAGTTTTCTTGATGCCATCATGTTCGATTCAATTTCTAGGGAATCATATTGCATCTTGGTGAGATCTACTGATCTCCTTTCTCTTAATAATAGAGAAAAATCGGGTTCAAAGGCTCCAACGAAAGTTACTTTCGTTGTGGGTTGAGAAGGTTTGACCTCGACCAGGATTTTATTATACAACTTGTTAAATCTTTGAGTGAACTCAAGAACTGATTCTGAGCTTTTCTTCCTGAGAGCCCCAAATTCAGTTAGGTAATAGAGGTGGTCTCTTCTTTCTCCCCATCGTCTGATAAAAAAGTTTTCAAGTTCTTCGTAAGACCTTACAAATCTCGTTGCCAAAGCTTGGAACCAGGTCCTCACCTCTCCTTTGAAAGTCTAAACGAGGAGTCTAGAATAGAAATCTTCATGCTCGATTCCAAGGATGTCAGCAAATTGGTCAAAGAAATTGATGTGTTCTTGTGTGGTTAAATCTCCTTCCCCTGTGGATTTAGGAAGACTTTTCATGTAATTTTCAAGAAGGTTGTGTAGGGGGACAGGGAGGACAAGGGGGGCATATCTGGAATCCACCTTAGCAAATATTCCAGGGAGTGGTACTTGGCCGCCTGCTTCTCCTCCTCCGGAACCACCTACGGCACCGCCTCTAGCTCCTGTGTCTCCGTGTGCAACCATTGATGGATTTGAGGCTGAAAATCGGAGTGTATGAGGAGAAGGCTCATGGAATTTTGGTAGATTTTGAGTTGTGCTTGAATGTGACAGAAAGTTTGTGGGGAACTGATTATCAAGGTATAGGGAATTAGAGAAATAAGGTCCCACAAGAAAAGAGATTGTTTTTCCAGACTCATAAGATGAATATATCGGAGAATCAACGAGGATTGAATCAAGATATACAGGGCATTTTTCAGAGAACTGGGTAGTAAGGGTATATACTTACGGAAAAGAGAACATATTGGTTGAAAGGGGGAGTGAGAGGGATCTCTCAAGTATTTCCTTAATGTTCGATTGTGTAGAATCAGGTTGACAAATAGTATGTATGGGCGAAACGATTTGCCTAAGGGATTTTCATGATTTTAAAATCTTTTTCGGATCATAAACTGGCGAGGTCTGCTTGTCGTCCGGGTTCTTTCTGGTGTTCTTTCGGCTAAAAGCCAGTTTAATTACTGTGGAGTCACCAAGTGAAAGATAAAAGTATCCTTAGAAGGTTTTTCGATCTTTGTTCACTATCAAAGAAAGAAAGTGTCAATGTCGTTCTTCCCAGGGAAAAATTTTGTTTCTTCATCCCCGACAATGGCACCAAAAAGATGTTGTTCTTGATTTTATACTTTAAGGCTCTAAAGTATACCGTCAAGGCATCTGAAAAAACAAAGGGATCTAAGAATAGAATAAAGACTGATAAAAAGGTAAAGGCTATTGTCGGTTTCTCAACTGTCTCTGTTGAAACTCCCAGTTTTCCTGGATACTAATATCTCTCTCAATTGCTGCCCATGAACGTTCTAAGTCAACTCGGTTATTTGTTGTTTGTAAAATAGTGTTAAATAAATTTAGAGAAATGTTGGTTTGATCTAAGAGACCGAGCTCGTTGTTAGGTTGCCTTGCAACTGGTACTGTCATGAAGATGGAAAGTAAAGGAGGATAAGATTATGTGCTTTCTTTTTAGGTTGATTATCTCTATTCCACAAAGTAATGAGAATGATGTTAAAACATAAATAAATAGTCAAATCAAATTGTAGGCCTTTTCTTGTATCTGAGTTAAATTTTAAAGAAAAGAAATATGCATGATATGGAGAAAAACATAAAGCTATTAGCAAAATGAGGCATCAGTTTCGGAGGAATCTTACATTGTAACAGAAGACTAGGAAATGATAAAAATATTAATGAAGCATATGATGTTGAAATCTAAGAATCTACAGGTCTTGTATCTATTGACAACGGATACAGAGGAAAAACTGTAAATGATTTGAAATAACAAAAATAAAAATTTTCACAGTAGAGGTTGTACTAAACTGTGGTCAAGCATTTATCAATTAAACATGTGTAAGAAAGATGAAATGACAGGGAAACACATAACTTAGAGGTGACAAGATCTGGAAACTTCAATCTACATTTCTATTAATTTAGAGTTTCTTCAAAATTACTTCATCAACAATATTTTCAGAGAGATCAAAAAGCCCCATTTTAGTCTTCGTTTCCTGTATTTATACAAGGTCATCCATACTTGATGGTTAACAATCTCCTACTTCCTAGGAAAAAGTAGTTACAAAACTGCAACCTTAACCGTTGCACGATTAACTTTTGTTTAGTATGAGTTTCCAATCGATCTTCATTGCTTAGTCGAAGTCTCTCCCTCCTTTGATGCTACACATTTAATAAATTTGTCTAGAAAATGGACAAAGTTTCTAGGAGGTGTTAGAAGATCTTTAGTCTAAAAAAAATAGAACTTTCTTTGTACCTTTGGGAACCAGTCTTCAAAACCTTGGTCGGAAAACTTGATTGCCTGCAATTTTAAAATGAACTGTACCAACCATCTGTTTATTAGGTTGACATCGATTTCTTTCAATTGTAAAATTCCAGTCTGAATCTTCTTCAAACCTTCTTTGCAGTCCAACTGCTGCTTTTCAATGTTTATCTGCCCTAGTGACTCAGAGCAGTCATCTTTTTCAATCCCTAATGCTTACTTATCCAAAGAATCGAGGATTCCTTCACAATCATCTTTGATTTCTTTGACTATCTTCTTGCTCTTAGACATATTTGTTTCCCATACCTTGAGCATGATGTCTCCTAGATTTGATCGAGTCAATAGCATGTGGCGTGGTGTCAGATATGACATCTCCCTCCTAGAGTGCATCGACCCAAAGAACTGCGCAAAAAATGAGATATGGAACATGAGTTTCTATGGCACTGTCAGTAAGGAAGGAGAAGGACCCGACGTATGGATAAGTCCACCCAAGTTGGGCACAAAACTCTATTCATACAAGCTCGCTTTTGATTGTACAAACAAAATGGATGAGTATGAGGCATTGATTTTGGGCCTGAAGGTTTTGAAATAATTCGGTGCAAAGAAGATAGAAGTGCACAGAGACTCCTAACTAGTTATAAACTAGGTGAAAGGCATATATCAATCCAAACACCCCAGGCTGAGAGCGTACAAAAACCTAGTGCTGGACCTCCTCGAAGAATTCTTGGAGTATAATCTATTGGCGATCCTGAGGGGGAAGAATCAAATCGCTGACGCATTGGCCACCTCGGCCTCATTTTTCAAAATTCCCATCTTTCCCAATAGAAAATACAATATCGAGGTCAAACATAGGTCATTAGTGCCTGATAATATCAAATATTGGCAAGTGTTTGAGAATGAAAAACAGGTGGAGAGATTCCTCCAAATGAGCAACGAGTTCAATAACATAAACATTGATGACGAGTGTTGTTGTGATGAAGATGAGAGCGCAGATGCGCACAGTGATGACGACCCTTTCCATAACCAGATAGCAGGAAGGGACATAGTACAACTAAAAAATAATATCATCTTGAAGGGGTTAGTTCCACCGGAAAAGTTGTTTGACGAAAACGACGTGGCTAGAAATCCCAAGATCACTGCAAATGATGAGGATGTTGAAGATTGAAACATCGGGACTGAGGAGAACCTGAAAATAATCAAATTGTTGAAAACGCTCAGTCTAGAGGTCAAGCAAGACTACATCAAGCTCATGAAGGATTTCCCCGATGTTTTCGCTTGGAGTAATGATGACTTGAAGGTGTACAACACTAAAGTGATTCAACATGTCATCCCTCTCAAAGAAGACCATAGGCCTTTCAAATAGAATATGAGATAGATAAATCCCCTACTGTTGTTGGTGATCGAAAAGGAGGTAAAGAAACTCTTTGAAGCTAAAATTATCGTTTCTTTAAGGTTTTCAAAATGGGTGGAAAATTTGGTACCTGTAAGGAAAAAGAACGGTGAAATAAGATTGTGTGTGGATTTTTGAAACTTAAACAAAGTGTCCCTTAAAGACCACTACCCGCTCCCTAAAATGGACTATATTTTGCAAAAGGTGGTGGAGTCCCAGAAGATGTCCATGCTAGATGGTTTTTCAGGCTATAATTAGATCATGGTCCACCCAGATGATAGAGAAAAAATGTCCTTTACGACACCATGGGGGACGTTCATGTATGCCAAGATTCCTTTCGGCCTGATGAACACTGAAGCTATATTCTATAGGGAAATGGACATAGCATTTGTTGACAAAAAGGACAATTTTGTTGTGATCTATCTTGATGAAATCACAGTATATTCTGACTCTGACGAACAACACCTCGTGCATCTGAAGAAATTTTTCCAGAAGTGCAGGAAATTTGGCATATCGTTAAATTCAAAAAAATCACATTTCGGGATGCAAAAAGGGAAGTTGTTGGGGAATATCATCTCGAAGGAGGGTATAAAGATAGACCCCAACAAGGTTGAAGGAATACTTAAAATCGACACTCGACACAGTAAGAAGGAAGTGCAATCCTTCCTGGGAAAAGTGAATTTCTTGAGAAGGTTCATTCCGAACCTGGCAGAAAATATAAAACATATCACCTGCATGCTCAGAAAGGGAAATGAGATCAAGTGGAATTCGGAAGCCAGGAAATCATTTGAGGATATCAAAGTAGTGCTAACTAAAGCTCATGTGTTGGCCAGTCCAGACTTCACAAAGGACTTCATCTTGTTTCCATTTGCCTCGAAGCATACAATTGATGGCGTGCTATTACAGAAAGATGATCATAACTTTGAGAAACCTATAGCCTATTTTAGCAAGATGCTCAGATATTGTTCACTAAGGTACGAAATTATGGAGAAACAAGCATGTGCCTTAGTAAAATCCATAAAGGAGTTCAAGACATACATATTACACTCCCACATTATTTCTTACGTGCCCAACAACTCAGTCAAGGATATCTTGACTCAACTTGACCCTGAGGGGAGGAGGGGTAAGTGGATAGCGGCCATGCTGGAATACAATCTCGAAATCAAGCCCACGAAGTTGATTAAAGTTCAGGGCCTTGCAAATATGATGGTGCATTTGGACTATGACGTTGTGGGGATAAACTTCATCATTGATCTGTCAGAGAATCCTCAGGAAGAAACAACTACGCGGGTGTCTCAGGATTTCATTGATTCATCGTGGTATACAGACATCATCTACGTGCTGAGAAATCTGCAAGCCCCTCCAGGTATAAGTAAGACCAAGGCCATATTTTTAAAGCTCAAAGCGGTTAAGTTCTGCATCCTGGATAGTTCACTATACTGGAAAGATCCCGGAGGGATATTGCTGAGTTGTTTGTTGGAAAACGACGCTAAGCAAGCTATCAAAGAATTTCACAAAGGTGACTACGGAGGACATCACTACTAGAAAACAACTGTGCACAAAATCCTAAGAGAGGGTTACTATTGTCCTACCATCTTCGCATACGTATACAAAGAAGTGTCCAGTTGCCACGAGTGTTAGATTTTCGATGGAAGAAGAAAGCTGCAGCCCCTGCCACTAAAGTCGATCTCAGTCGAAGCACCTTTCATGCAGTGGGGTTTGGATTTTATAGGGGAAATAAATCCGCCATCCTCAGCGCAGCATGGATGGATACTCACGACCACAAATTACTTCACAAAATGGATAAAAGCAATCCCCATGAAGCAGGCTACTGATGCAGTCATTATCCAATTTTTGGAGACAAACATACTGTCGAGATTTGGATGCCCTATCAAGATCATAATAGATAATGCGGTCACATTCAAGTCTAAGAAGATGGAGAAGTTTTGTCAGGATTAAAATATAACCCTGGGGCATTCTACATCGTACTACCCACAAGGAAATGGGTTAGCATAATCATCAAATAAAATCATGACCAGGATCATCAAAAGACTCTTGCAAGACAACAAGAAGGCCTAGAATAAAAAGTGTATTTATGCGTTGTGGGAAGACTGGGTTACCACCAAGAAGTCCATCTCAACGTTTCCATTCCAGATTGTATAGGGTGCATGCAATTTTCCCTACCTCACTGGGGTTTCCTGTCAAAAATTTGTTGCAAGAGTAGGAGGACGAGCCATATGACATGTAGAGGAGAATAAATCAGCTAGTTCACACACATTAGATAAGGGAAAAGGTGTACAATCAATCACAACTCCACCGGGAGAGGATGAAGAAAACCTTTGACAAGAATTCTAAGCAAGAGGATTTTCATTTGGGGTATCTGGTGTTGAAATGGGACGCGAGGAATGAGGATAAAGGAAAGCACAAAAAATTTGATAATCTTTGCACGAGTCCATTCAAAATCGGTGCATATCGTGGAAATAATGCTTATTTTCTAGAAGAACTAAATGGAGAGTGCATTGGTTGGGGGGCCGTAAATGGAAGGTTCCTCAAACACTATCTAGTGAAATAAAATCCGTTAAGTCACAAGTCATTGTAAATAGTCATTTTATTTTTGTGTCAAGTCAGTATGTCAGCAGAAAATTGAAGCCTGAAGTGAAGGCCCTGAGTTTATGCTGAATCTTTTAGAAACTGCATCGATAGGTTTAGGTTGTCTTTTGTTTTTCATATTTCAGTGTCTAAAAGTCGAATAAGGCCCAATGGTTAGGAACCTGGTCTACTATTCTTTGCTACCTCGTTGGGAGGATAGCATCCCCGTTGGAGCCAACTATTAGCGCCGCCATTTTTCTTTTCGGTTAGGGTCGATCTTAGTCAAGTCATGACCTGTGTGTCAAAGCATGTGAGGTCAAGTACTTAAAAACAAAGGGGTCGAATTCAACAAGTGTCTATTTGGCCCTTGGATTCAGGAAGGGATGTCAGAGTCAAAACATGCATAAATAGTATGAGTATGTTCCCAAAGAGTCGGGTCCTGTCGAAAAGGGAGTTTCTACGTGCCCCTGGTTGAGGAAAGTTGTTAATGGAAGTCGCATCGGCAAGTGCAGTGATCATCATTGGCTCATTATGAAGGCTGGAAAAAGAAAAATCATGGCATTTGTATCATGTATGCCCTATAACCCTTATTAGTTGTATTTTACATGCGTGGATGTGCTATAGAAAATCTGCAGTTCATTTCAAAACATCTAGTATCCATGAATTCAGTGTTCCTTGGCACGATTCCACCTCCCTCCTGCCCTGTTATAAATTCTAGATGTTCTGCACGCATTCTATTCTCAAATCAGGCTTATGCACTGTGTGTAGAATTCTCTTGCAAGCCCAGGTTGAGAAAGATTATTGCCTTGGTCCCGCACCTAATCCGTTGTGCACAGGATAAGTACAATTGGTGCCATGGAAACCTCCCAAAGCATAAGGAGGAGCATGTGAAGAAGCAAAGGCGTTGGGCCTGAGCCCCAGATCTTAACGTTGATCAACGAAGATCTGGAGGTCAGAGCATCCTTCAAACAATTCAAGTGCATGGAATTTTGCACAAAAAATCAAGGATTCAATATAAGACTAGCCGAGCAGTTCGCACTCAGTTTCGATGGATCCTGCATAGTGATCTCTGATGTCATTTTTTGATTAATCAAGGAAACTATGTCAACCGCAACAGAGATCCTTCCACGTGGTGAGATATGGTCTAAGGGCATGCCCTTGGACACACAATGCTATGAATATTTCATCAGACGGGATTGTTTAGGATGGAAGGGCAAGGCAGGCGTCCCGAGCAGATATTTGCAGGAACCTTTTCAGAAACTGCTTAGAGTAATTAGGAAATATTTCACCTGTGAAGGGAGGTTTGACAGGATACATTCACACCACATTATATTGTTGATGCACTTCATAGGAAGGAGACCATTAAATATACCCTTTTTCCTACACCAGAGTCTTCGGGAGATGGCGAGAAGCATGCAATCCGAAGTAGATCAATCGAAAAGGAAACTCTCTCATGTCTCGCTTATTAAATTGTTGATAGTTGAGGAATTAAGACGATTGGGGAGCAACTGGGATTCGTTCTTGCTCACAGCGGGCTTCCCCAAGGATAAAAAAGGAGATCTCTCTCTATTTGCGGAAAGGGTAATACCACACCGCGCGGAGGCTGGAGCAGAAGAGACTGCACAGGAAGAAAAGATGTCGGAATCCATGTCCCCCCAACAGCCAATACCCCAGAGAATGGGTAGGCCAAAGAATAACAATGAAACTGGGGAAGCTCGAGTCCCAAGCAAACCGCGCACAAAGTCGACAACTGAAGAATTACTTATGTGGGCTATTCGGCTGGAACCTATCAAAGTTACGAGTTGATAAAACTAGAGCGGAACAAGGAAGACATATATTGAAGGAGAAGATGTTCGAGGGTCATCCCAACAGCTGAAATAGGTGCAGCTCTCCATCGTCGATCTTTACCAGGAAAATAGGGAATTGAGACGACAGTTAGTAGCAAAGACCCTTGAAGTGTCGGCATCACAAGGCCTTGAAGGAAACATGATGTGGCTCAAGAGACAGCTCAAATATGTGCAAGATACAATCGTACATTTGTGTGAAACACAGAGGCTATCAAAATAAAGGAAGGCGAAGCATCTCAAAGAATGCGAAATGGTTGGGGAGAAAGTCTGCGCAGACCTTGCCAGCGCGCATAAGAAGCATGATTAAATAACTTTGTTTTTTGTATTCTCAAACGTGGCACGGATCTCGACAGTTTTGAAGAAAGTGTTTCCCTTGGACGGTTTTGTCATTTTGGTAATGACTACGAGAGTCAGTAGTCACTTACCACGTATGCACCTTAGCAAATGAGCAGGCGACTGAAATCAAAACCATTACAGTGGATGGCGGAAATCTGATAGAGCACTTGATCATTCTGATATCCTGTCAAAGGAAGGCAACGACGCATCACTCTCCCCCATGACAAGACCTTGTTGATAACCGAACCCCCGTGGCAAATACAAGTGGTAGTGATGTGACCAAATACAGTTTTTTTCTATTTCTGGAAAGAGGTCATATGAAAGGTCATTGAACGAAAGATGACCAGTTTCCTAGATTCTAGGGATAGTAGCTAGAGAGAAGGGCATCCCAAGTGACACCCTTGCCTATATATTTTATATTTTCAATGTAAACCAGGTTGGTTGGAAAAATTAGTATAGACAGTGACTATTGAATGTAGTTGGAGTCCGATCGAAATTTAATGCAAAAGTCCTAAAGCTTTGATGAAAAGATTATAATTTTAGCAGTCAGATTGTTTCCTTTCTTTGCGTATGTACTTCTTCTGTTCTTTATTCATATCTATTTATGTCTGAATATGAACGTAATTTCAAACCTAGGATTCACTGTGCATCGCCCTGGTATTTGTGTCATTCAGACAAACCGTTTTCCTCCAAGTTAACTCTGAATTCATCTTGAGAGGTGCTCTGAGTTACTTCATGTGTTTTTCTCCCCACCACACACAATGATTTTAAACTGAAGATTGTTTCTCGCTTAGCCTTTATCCTCTCAAGTTCAGTCACCAAGTCATTTGTTTCCATCGTTTTCTTAAACCGACTCCATAGCCCAAGGTCTTACTCTCTTGTGCCAATAGAACCAGAAATTTATTATTTAAAGGTGTTAAATCTAGGCGACAGCTTAAAGCCATATCCTGTATCGGGAGGAAGTCTCCTGAGAGAGCCCTCTCCAGGTCTGAAAGGCTAGTTTCGGGTCTAAAAGTTGGGTTGTAGGTTGCCTCTGTCATTCGTTTCTCAGATAAATGAAGTTTACATAGCACTAACATGATCAATAATATCTAGGAGTATGGCATGGTAGTCAATCCATCCAAGTTGATCAAGGGTCGGGTTTTGGCCAAGTTGATGGCATAAAAAAATTTAAAAGTTGTAGGTATCAATGTTGTTGAAGACTTCTTGGAGAATGTTTTGTAAGAAGAAAAGAAGTCCCATATGATCAATCCCTACTACCATCATTTTCCTTGGTATTATGAAATACATAACCTATTGACCAAGGACCAATTCCCACAATGACTAGACAAGTTGCAAAGGAGGCCTTTAAATCTCATTACAATAAAGTATTATGTAGTCAATGATGAGATGCATTGGAAAGATCCTAATGGCTTGCTAATCAAGTGCATGCTAGAAGATGAAGTGGAATGTCTAATTAAAAACATTCACCAAGGGATCTATGGAGAGCACTTTGTAGCTAGGGAAAACACTCATAAATTATTGAGATTTGGGTATCACTAGTCTACTATATTCACTAATGTCCATAATTATTTTAGAGTCTTCCATGATTTTCAGATCTCCATTGGTGTACAGAAGGTCCATCTTACCCCTAAATCCTACACAATTAGAATCTTCTTTCCAACAATGGGGCCAAGACTTCATAGGAGAAATGAATCCTCCTTCCAATGGCCAATGTAGGTGTATCTTAATTTCCACAAACTAGTTTACCAAGTGGGTAGAGGCCTCCCCTAGCAAGCAAGCCACTAGACAAGTTTTTATTAGGTTCTTCGAATAAAATATCTTGACCTAATTTGTATAACCACAAAAAAATGTGATTGATAATTCCAAGACATTTAGCTCACTGAATTTGGTAGCCTTCTACCAAAAATACAATATCGTCTCGAGGCATTCCTCGAAGTATTATCTACAATGTAATGGTTAAGATGAATCTTCTAACAAAAACCTCATGAACATAATAAATAATACATTGGTAGAGAATAAAAGGGCACATGATTCCCATATCAAATATGTGCAATGGGAAGACAGAATCAACACCAAAAGGGCCTCAAGAAATCCCCTTTCTAGTTATTTTATGACATTGAGATGGTACGGTATATCCAACTAGATCTACCCATGATGAAACTAATGGAGGACATAGTGGTAGAGCCAAACAAAATCCAAATAAGGATAAATTGGTTGGTAGATGTAGAAAAGAAAAGGGATATTAATAGAAGATAAAGGAGGTCTTTGACAAAAATTTATACCTAGAAACTTCCAAGAAGGGGACTTCGTATAATGTGGGATAAAAGGCATGAGGACCATGGAAAGAATGGAGAGTTTAAAACCCATGGCTAGGGACATATATGGTTGAAGAATTTTTTGGAAAATTCCCTAATTATTTTCATTTGGAAAATATGAAGGGGAAACTGCTAGATTTCCTTATCAATGGAATGTACTTCAAATATGTCATTACTTGAGGAAGAGGTTCTAAATAAAACCTACCTTGTACTAAAGTATTTTAGGTTCCAATTTTTATTTCTATTATTTTATTGGTTCTTTAAGCTTCATCGTTCTTTTCAAAAAAGTATGCAACTAACATTTTTTACCCCATAGGACCAAGTTTGGCTCCATACATGATGAATAAGGAAATAGTCTACTTCACCCAAGAGATCTAGTTCTTGGCACCTAAAGGAGCCATCCCACATAATGAGATGATATTATCTCTCCTAAATACCCCTACCAAAAATTTGTTTAGTTATACTCTAGAACCTTGATATCTTAGCCCTAAAATCCATCCCCTAGTGGAAATTCCTATGTTCTTCTCACCATTCCAATATGCCCCATATTCCCCCTTAGCCTCCCTAAGAGAAGACCTATGATAAATACCTAGACCTCTTATGAGCCTCCTTTGTACACAAGTAACCCCTTAAGATGTAAGCATGGTAAGATTGGTTAAGGACATGAAATTGTTGAGTATGGTATTCTAAGTAATATATTGGCTAAAATAACTCCCATGGAATCCATATCAACATGCAATATTCATTTGTGAGGGATAGGAGGAGTGTAATCCTAAAAGGAAGTAGAGGGGTGCCAATAGTCCATATGTATCTCACCCAAATAGATCAATGGACCACAATGGTTCACAAGGTTTACTTTCATTGAGGCCTCAAAAATTCTAAAAGTTGCAAACACTGGATATTAATATTTATTGCTAAGATCAACAACCCATATCTTCTCATGGGGAGGCATGCTAAATGGGGATTGGAGGAAATTAAAGTGAAACAAAATATTGAGATTTACCTTGCTAGATGAGATCAACTACTCACAATGCATCACAAGGAGGAAGTTTGATCAAGGATCAGAAGGAACTAAAGTGTCATGAATGGCTAAGATATACAACACCCAATGGGATACATGTTCTAGGATTATCTATATGGATTGGTCTTTTGGGAGTTCAAATATGAATAATAACACCTTGAATGGCTAAGATTTTTCTTTCTCATCTAGATCCATGGCTTGGTATGCACCATGAGTAATGAGGGGAATGAATAATTTGATGAAGTTAACTATTGTAAAGGTCAATATATCACACAAATCATAAGATTGATGGTCCACAAGAATTCATGGCCAGGAACCTCCTTGCTAGTTTTAAAAATGGCAACACAAAAACTAGAGGGTATACACCCACATAGAATCAAGGATCTCCCCTAATGCAAGGATTCCATTGGGCTCCCAAGGATAGAATCCTCCTCACCAATAAAAAGTGTCTTTCCATGAAAGAAAAAGTTGATGGAATAATTATGTGCTAACCATTTGGAACAATATGCAAAGTTAAGGGTTGCACAATGTTTTGTTTTGTCATTTAGCCATCCATAGTGCATAGAAGAACATACTCAATAATTTTAATTCCTTAACCAATAATTTAAGTAGAATAAGATTTGGTGATTATAAAAAATATTAAATTATATCACTATGCCATCATCTAAAATTAAAGCTTACCACCTTTGAATTCATTATCCTTTGGTCTAAATCAAGTTCTTTCTTTTATTGGGTGATTTTTATCTGCAACACCACTGTATCTTTTTTTGTTTCTGAGATTTATGTACACTATGTTGAAGGATTCTAAAACATCCTCTAGAGAATCCTCTTCCCAACCCACCAACTTTTACTTAGATATAATCATCATGTCTTCTCTTAATACCCCCTCCTTCAATGATGAATTCATAAGAGTCATCACTCCCAAACTTAGTTATGTTACCCCCTGCTGCATATGGCTAATTTGTGCAAGGGCAAGTTAAATCCCCTTGTTATGTCTCTATTATAGCATAGTATGTTGTCCCTAACAGTTACATATTCCCTAATTTCATGGAAATATATGATGAGAATTATAATTCTTCCACCTACTCTCTCATATTTGTAGACAACAAAATGGAGATTTTCTCAATCACAACCAATTCTATCTCCATTATGTTAGAAACCTCCATAGGTACTACACTTTTGTCCCCATAAGTGAATAAAAATAGGTATATTCACATGTTTGATGAAAAACAAAAAGTGATTTATTGAAATTATTGCACAATCAAGGCCCTGCTCAAGTCTCATCCCCCCCATTCAAAACTAAAAATTTTCCTAAGTGGGTCCAAGAGTCCATATCCCTTTTCACCCTTATCCTGGGAATGGATGACAATTCCTTAGTAAATGAAGGCATGCTAGCTATATTAGATATTTTCGATAGCTTCCCAACCCCTTTTTTTAGGTATTCCTAAGTCATAGCCATTGATATGAGAAATCAATTGGTCAACTTTAAAGCTAACAAGTTGTTTTCTACCCTTCTTACTTGGTGTACCAATTTATTTTCTATCAAAGATCCTCTTTGTCTCACCTAGGTATACAATAGTTCCAAGATGGAAAACTCACCAGGTGTATTGATTGGCTAACATGGGTCAATAAGGGAAAATAGGGTTCCTCCATGTTATATTTCATAAACAAGTTCATGTACTCTACATTCACAATCATAACATCGAAAGAACTAAAAATAATGCTTGAGAAAATCTATCCCTACCTACAATTTGTTGATGAACACATGAAGGGTGACTAGTTTTAGAGGGAGGGTTTTATTGTAATCAAGATGTATGGGGTGGAATATATTCCTTTTAGACTCCCCAAGATCCTTACACCAATCATTTTTGTGATAGAGTATGTCAATCAATTGGTGGAAATTAATGAAGCTCATTTTTTTGAATCCAAGAAGAAGAGTCACATTAACTATCGCATTGTTATGGGAGGTTATGATTGTGTAGACAATAAAGGTGGTAGGGAGGCTACCAAGATCATTAAAATATTGGATATCCCCTAGGATAATGCTTGGAGGTATGATCCCCATTTCACTATATATGTACAAAAAGGGAAATAAGAATCCAAGGAATAATGACCACGAGAGTAGGCCTATAGAGGAGGAACTGGAAAACATGCACTCTTGGCTACAAGTAAAATCCATCTTGGAAGTTGATGCAAACCCCACCAAGGAAATGGTAGAAACCTTCCCTTCTCCTCAACCCAATAGGCCAAAGGTTCTATCTTATTAAATATTATATAGGCATGAGAATGCTATGGTCACAAAATCATAAATAAAATTCACATCTTGACTGAGGAAATAGGTGCTCGAGGACAACCTCAACAATCATAACATGGGGGCATGGTGGAGGATGAAATAGTATTTGAGAGTTGAGAATGCCTCTTGTGTCTAGATGTCCCATGACAAGTAGTGTTCCAAATGATTTGAGGAGTCCAAAGGAGATGATAAGGATGATGATGATGAGGAAGAGGAAATAATATATAAGATTCATGTGATGTGGTATACTCAAAGGGATGGGGAAGGACAAGCATGTCTAATTGTACCAACCACAACACTTATCCAAGGAGAGGCCCATATTTATGAGAAAGGTATGCCAAAACTAAAATCAATGGGATTCAAAGGCACTAGAGGGTTAGGAAAATATGAACAAGGTCAACTTAAACCCCTCATTTTGGAGCAAATACCTAAAGGCCTAGGGTCAAGAATTGATTCTGATGACCCCATTACTAAAAAAGGGGATTTATAGTCCACCTTTATCCCTCTAGTAGGAAAAACAACATAATTCAACAAGTTTATGGAGGACTTGATCCAAGGGATCCATACCACAAACACTACACCTTCCATCTCTCCCAAGCAACAATAATAAAACATACAGGAGGATCAACAAGATCTAGCGTAAACAAGAAATGGGGAAGAGAGGGTAGAAGAGAAATAAAACAAAGAGGAGCAAGTAGAGGTGGAAGATAAAGGGGTAGAAGAAAAGAGAAGAACAAAATGGGGAAGAAAGGATATAGAAGAAAAATAAGAAAATGAAGCTACACAAGAAGAACAAAATAAAATAAATGAAGAAAATCGAGACAAGAAGAGGAAAAGGGAGAATGAACAAGATGAGGAGGATAATGAGAATAAGAATTCCATAACTAATTTTTTGGAAGGAGAAACAAAAGGGGAGGTCGAGAACACCATTTCATAATCAAGAATGTCAGAGTAGGTTGGAGAAACGCCTCTTACTATCTTAGCTTCTCCTTCTCCTTCCATATTCTCAAATGTCCTTTTTCTAGCTATACTCAAAGGGGTTCCTAGTACACCTAGTTTTAGTACCTCACTTGCAATTAGTTATATTCCTTAATGGTTTGACATAGTCCAACCCTTATTTTTGTGTGACCCCTATGACATAATCAAGGAGGAAAAGGAAAGGAAGAGGGCCAAAACATATTCCCTAGAGCGCTCTAATCCTATGGCCCAAACTAGTCTCATTCCTATCTACAATGACAAGACTTTCCAATACACCATAACCACCTTGGATCCCCTGGGTAGGAAGCCATATTTAGAGATGGAGCCTTAATACTAGAGGAATGCCCAAGTCAAGTTTGAAACTATTGACTTGTCTGCTATTGATGATATCTAAATCGCCAAGAGCTCTAACAATATGGTGTACGATAAATATGTTAGATATTCCCATTCAAGTGAGGCCTTCAAGAGGAAGTATGAGTCCAACATCATGAAAAATAATATTTTGATTGCTAAGGTAAAATCCCTAGAGATTGAAAAATGGAAACTGGAGAATAGCTTGGTATCTTTAGGGAGCGATCCACGAACAACTACTAAACTTGTCTCCCTCCTTAAAGAGAAGGAATACATGATTAAATCCTTGGAGAGAAATTAGGCAACATTGATTTTTTCCTTTATCTTGGTAAATAGTGGAAGAGAAGAAAAAAATGACTTATGAAATTGTATGAGGAATGAAAATGATGTCCTTAAGACAAAATAATTATCCTTGGAAGAAAGGGTGGTATTTTTGGAAGTTGAGTAAGTTAAGGAAACATGAATTTCCATGTAGTTGGATGAGGACCATGAGAAAATCAAGACTTTGTATCATGAAATCANAAAGTAAGTACATCATCCTTCTTCTCTTGTCCATTCAATACTTTAGAACTAGGGAAAGAGTAGTATTCTGTCACAGTTTGTTCCAGATCCATATGGATCTGGGGAGATTGGTCTGTGTCCGCACTCACGAATTTATCCTTGAACATTGGGTCCCCTGGCTAGGAAGCCATATTTAGAGATGGAGCCTTAATACTAGAGGACTGCCCAAGTCAAGTTTAAAAATGTTGACTTGCCTGCTATTGATGATATCTAAATCGCCAAGAGCTCTAACAATATGGTGTATGATAAATATGTTAGATATTCCCATTCAAGTGAGGCCTTCAAGAGGAAGTATGAGTCCAACATCATGAAAAATAATATTTTGATTGCTAAGGTAAAATCCCTAGAGATTGAAAAAGGGAAACTAGAGAATAGGTTGGTCTCTTTAGGGAGGGATCCACGAACAACTACTAAAGTTGTCTCCCTCCTTAAAGAGAATGAATACATGATTAAATCCTTGGAGAGAAATTAGGCAACATTGATTTTTTCCTTTATCTCGGTAAATAGTGGAAGAGAAGAAAAAAATGACTTATGAAATTGTATGAGGAATGAAAATGATGTCCTTAAGACAAAATAATTATTCTTGGAAGAAAGGATGGTATTTTTGGAAGTTGAGTAAGTTAAGGAAACATGAATTTCCATGTAGTTGGATGAGGACCATGAGAAAATCAAGACTTTGTATCATGAAATCACTAAGGTGAAAAAGGATAGGGCCTCCTCCTTCCATGCTGATATTCTTGCAACTAGAAATGATAACATGGTGTAGGTTCAACAAAAAATTGAACAACTCTTCAAGGAAGTTGATGATTGGAAAGCGAAGCACCAAGAGAGTTTGGTTAAGGAAACCGATGCCCAAATATTGGATGATAGTCAAAGGGATATTTAAAGAAGTAAAAGAAGAAGTTGGAAGAAATGCATAAGAAGTGGCATGAGGTGAAGAAAGAAGTAACACTAAAAAATGAAAGGGAAGTATGGAAGACTAGGTATGTAGAATCCTTGGCAGAGGATAAATTATAGGTGACCATGAAATTCATCAAAAGTACAATTGAAGCTACATTATCCATAGGTATATGATGGGTTATTGAAGACAACTAGTGATGGGCTATCAAATGTGATGGACAAAGGGGTAATTCCCTCACCTCTAAATGTTTTCAATCAATTTCACACTTCAATAGAAACTTGAACCCTCATAAAACATCTTGTCATATCTACAAAACCCATCAATCATACAGAGAAGACAAAACATGAAAAATCATTCAAGATTTTGAGAAGAGGCAAGGTAGTCAATGGAGGGAGGTGGAAACAACTTAGCATAGTCTATGAGTTTTCCACAAGGAACCATTTACAAGGAGTACCATTAGAACTAATCCCACTTACTCAGGTGTTTATTAGCTAGCAAGTACCTTCATAACCACTAACACAAGCAACTTCATCATGGATGAAACCACCCTCCCAACTAAAACAAGTGATGGTTCCAAAATGGGAAAGGGACACAAAGGGTAAGCAACCATTTATCAGTTGTAACTCCCATGTGTCTCCTTGATTTTGTAGTGTTAAGAGTGAATTATAACCCTTATTTGAGGGTTAGGACCTAAGAGAGAAAGGATCAATTAGCAACAACAATAGATTATATTATCTATATAGGAAATCCTTGACACCAAAAGAAGCATTGAGAATTTGGGTTTCGTTGGGTTGTTTATATTTTGGTAGTCAAGTGTTATAACTATGTATTGTTCTATTGACTCCATGTGGGAGGATCTATCACATTGGTTTTGTTTTCTTTCTATCTCCTTCTCTATAAATAGAATTGTAAGCTCTAGATTTTGGGAACGAAGCAATATATGTCCAATTCTGAGATTTTATAGTTCCCATCTATAGCCATCATTATAATTCAAAGAACTATTGATTTTATTATGTAATAAGGACTAAGACACATTGTCACTAGTGAAATAATAATAATCAAGCAATTTATCGATGTGTTGTTATGTACTTGAGTAGATATGCAAATATAACTTCAGAAATAGCTCTTAATTTCAACAAGAATAAACCAAATCATTCACCAGATACTCAACATAAGAAATGGACAAAACCTTTGAGGTAAGGCAACATCGTACAATAGATCTTATTATAGAAGGAATCAACTCATGTTCACTTACCTCTTAGAGGGGGCAACCTCCTAATGAGCTACCGCTCCAAATACAATACTTCTTGACTTTTGTGTTACATTGTTTGAACCTCTTTATATAGTGCTACCAATCACTTAAGAATATTCTAAAGGAGGAACCTTCTAGTAAGTCCTATTACATTTATTGCATTCACACTAGGCCTTATTTATTAAAAGTGGCATTTATACATAACAATATTTATCTACTATATTCCCTGAGGTGTAGGACAGTCGGTGACAGAGTGTGTTGTTAAGGCACTCTGTGATGTTAAAGTCACCGGTTAGAAACCTGTAGGGACAAAAAATCCATCCATGTTAAGGGTTGGTGTGGCTCACGCCGGGTGCGATCCCTGGGTGATTTTGATGACTTAGATGCCCCTGAGTTGTGGTTTCTCAGCCACAAGCTAGTCTCACAGGTCACAGACAAACTAGAAAACAAAAAACAAAAATATTTATCTACTATTAATCCCCTTCGGTACCTTCCTAGGTACCCCATATTATTCACCCTAGCTACACTACATTCCATCCCCTTATGAAAGTTTTGTCCTCAATGATTTTTATGAGGGTGTAAAACCACATATCAGGGTCTCATGGATAAGTATGGACCCTAATGTTGAAGTAGGCTAGAGAACCAGGGTCCCATGTAGACGTGTTAGCCACCAAGTTGAAGTAGTCCAAGATCCACTCTAATATGGGGTCCCATGTTCAGGTGATCACGTCAAATCCTCGCTAAAGATGTTGGAACTCAATAACTAGTTGAAAATGATGCTTCCAAGATCGACATTGGTCATGTGGATCCAAATATGTAGAGTCAACCAAAAAATCATCCACGAGTACTAAAGAATAAGAAAATCGAATAAGAGTATGTATACAAGGATCTTGTTTGTTCTCCGGGATGTGCTCTACAGAAGGTGGAGTAGAGTCTTCAAATAGAATATGAAAGTGGTTGTCATCCCAGAAATGGCAATTATCCATATACCAATCATCACAATTGTCCTTGTAATCATACCAAGCATATTTTATTGTTTATATTCTCCTGTGATGTTAATGTACATGATATTCCTAATATATCTCTCATGTGTTGCAAGTCTAATCTCTTCACTATTTTGAAATTTTGCTTCCATACCTCGTTACATATTTTGAAATTTGGTCGTGAGGGCTTCCATATCTCGACACAGGTCCATGAAGAGTTGAAAGTGAATATCCATTGTAAATACCACATATAATATACCAAAATAAATCTCTTAAAA
>JASDQU010503883.1:147951-161977 GCA_032191745.1 Picea mariana
AGATGTTGAGCATATTGTTGTGTATGTTTTAATTTTTTTTTTTTTTTTTTAAAAGGAAGAAGGGATCAGAGTTTTGTTAAACAATACCGTTGAATGGAAAAAGTTTTGTATAAGTTATGATTTCACATACTATAATGAATTAAGAAATTCTGGGAAATTTAGTTATTGAAAGAACAAGTAGTTTTGTATACAATTGAGGAACAAAGAATGTTGGTGATTTTTGGATTGATTTTAATACAGAGTTATGATTGTTGATTTATTTGATTTATTTTATGAACAATATCCATCAAATTCCCTATCATTTTCTCACTTTTTCTCTCAATACAAATCCCCCCACAATCCCATATTCATTTTTCGTGGCATGTTTTGAAAATTAAATTAAAAAACTCTTTATTACAATGATTAAGAAATAACATACAGATGGATCACAACTAATATGAATTTGTTATTGTTGCACAGTTTATTGTTTAATGAATTGTTGAGAAGTAATCATGTCCTTACTCCCTTTCATTTTATCACTTTTTCTCTCAATACAACCCCCTCAGATATCCCATATTTCATCCCCTGCTCATTGACAATTATTAAATGAATTTTGTGGATTGGATTGTATGGTTCTAATGTGATTGTTGAGCCAAACTTTGTTTCATATTAAGAGATGTCATGTATGGTTTTTTTAAGAAACTAGTTGCTAATAAATGTTGCATATAGGATGAGCTTCTTCAACAGAGGAATTTATGGCCGAAATAACAGGGGCAGAGGGAATTGGAATAGAGGGCCTAGAAGTCCAAGATTCTCGATACACTTTGATGCAGATCCACAAGAGTTAAACCAACTCTTCCAAGATGGATTTTTCAATTTGATTGGACAATGGGTAGTCCAACCTAGTCCAGAAAGGCCTCCCTTCCAACCCCAACATGTCCCTGGTATCCCTGTACCCCCTCATGTTTCATTGAAACCTGAAGTTCCTGAGAATGACGGATGGCAAGAGATTGTTCACCCAACAGTCTCCCAACATCGTGGCTGGCCCAATTTGTCTCTACCCGCTCCTCATCCACCCATTAACCCAAATGTCCAAATTTCCCCTACACACTCACCTGTACAATCCTCCCACACAAGAAGGAGACTCAAAATCGAATCCCACCACATGCATGATATAGGAAAAGCTACTGATGCCCCCTCCTCTCCCTCAAGTGATTCAACCAAATATATTTCATCCCACATGCACTTGAGAGATGAATGTTCTCATGTCATCAATGAGATCAAGCCTCAAGGATCCACACAGCCTAAGGCTAATTCAGGAAAATCAAAGGGAGACAACAACAATAAAGGGAAAATTGCCTCCCAAAGTGGAAAATATGGTTTTTGAGTATATTTTATTATTGATTTGTTAAGAATAGTTGACTGCTAAAGTTTTTGGACAACATATTATTTTTGGATATTATATGTTTGGACATGATTTAAAATATCATTGATATTTAATTTTCAAATTATGAGAATGATTATGGGAGCCACAAGGAGGGATGTGTTTGATTGATTGACTAGTTATGTTTATGTGGTTAAGAAACTAAAGGGAGTCACAAGGGGTCCCACCTACTAGTTATTATTTATTAAAAGACCCTTATTATTCTTATTATATTAATTCTTCCCCTAACTAAAAGTTAGTTGAGTTTTAGCTAACTTAACTAAAAGAAGTATTTGAACTACTTCAACTAATTTGGGATGCATAAAAGCAAAATGAGAAGGAAGAACAAGGGGAGAATAGAAGGAGAAAGCATACTGAGGTTTTCTCTTGAGTTTTATTGAGATAGCCTAGTTTTCATTCATTCTTCAATTCATTAAAATCCTAATTCTCTTTTATGACAGCAGGGTCCTATTGTAGACAACAAGATTCAAAGATGAATTACATCATTCAGACAATTTTTTTCAAAGGTGTTGATCTATCTTTGATAGTCTATGTAGACTTGTCTGTTTATGAATTAAATTTCATGTCTAATAAAGGATATTGTGCAGAGTTGAGTGGGAAGCAATCTATGGCAAGCTGATCTAGATTTTAAAGTTCAGTTTTTACTTCCTGTCAGAGTCCTTTTGTATGGTTTTCATCGGGGATATCTAAGTTTGACTTTTGTCCAAACTCCCTCAAGGATTTTTGTAAAGAGAACGACACTTTTGATTTCTTGGAATGAAATAAGTGATTTATTTTCTGTCTCATCTGTGTTGATATGTGACTTGGTATTTTTTCTTTTGTCTCCACATTTACCTTTTGCATCTGTATTATTCATAAAATGGTATAAAAATGTTATATTTTTTTGTAACAATCTTTTATTAAAAAGTCAACCTAACCCCTTGTAATTAATACTTGTGGATTGGGAAACACTTTTTGAGGATATAAACATATGGTAACATTCCCGACTATCTTGCATTAGCCAAGCAAGATCCAAAAATGCTTGAGTAAGATAATTGCATATCTTTCCCTCAACAGAGCTCATTGTCAACAGTTAGTTGTCGTCTTTTCGAGGGTAACTTATGTGAGTCTTCTCAGAACCATATTGATGATTTCCTTAGCTTCTGACAATATATTGGGCTTTATGATATACATACTTCTCAATGAAAAATGTCATCCCACCTGAATCCAAGAATGTTTTTCCATTCTTTTGTACATAAATAATAAATTGGGTTTTTAGTTTCTTTAGTTTTATCTTTCACTTTTTGTGTTCTAATTAGATTGCATGATATTTTGTGGAGATAAAGTCTGGATCAATTTTTCCACAACAATATCATTCTGTAAGTATTGTTGATCAATAAACAATAAATATAAACACAATTGTCACGATGTCCTCCTTTTAGACATCACTAAAATTTCTTTTTTCTTTCATCACTATTGTAGGATAGTTGATTTTGTCTTCTTCCCTATTTTTGCTATCCCTTTCTTCCCTCCATCCTGATATTCAAAAGAGCATATCAGAAAAATTTTCTCCTTGAAGATTTAAGAAGTATTATATGTTACATATTGATCGAATGTTATGCATAAAATACCAAACCCCCTCATAAGTAACACTTTCCATGAGTTATTCCAAAAATCCCGCCTCTATTATTTCCCTTAAACCATCTTTGTCCCCCTGTTGCATAACTATTCTCTTCAGTAATTTTTTTTCTGGTCTACAAAACCAAACATTTCAAGTTCTTAATACGTTGGAAACAAATTACCCTGTGGAGTCGCCAATTTGTTGATGCCCAAAAGCGCAACATAGGGTACCTTCTTACAAATGGTTGCAACGCCTTATTATTGATTTATATTTAATAATATACTAATAGGTGGGACCCCCTTTGTGAATATGATGGAAGGACAACACACATGTTTTAGGTGCTTATGACTTGGTTGTGATACGAGTTCTACACTTATTTGCTTTTAAGTTGTTGTCGAAATAAGTGACCAAATGATGCTATGGGAGATATGATTTAAAAGGGAATGATGTTGTCTTTATATATCTCTCACAAGTATTATTATGCTTCATTTAGTGTAATGAAGGATCTAAACTCCATGTTCAAGTTATATGTGTGATATGGTGATTTTATGCTACAAGGATTTCGTGCATTGTTTGAATTGGAAGTCTAAAGGTTGAGACATGGTATCCCTAACAAGTTTTGATATATGTCACATTGGAGTTTTAAACAAAGGCTGGCGCATTTGTTAAAGTTTGAGACTTGGTCGATTCTCCTTGGAATTTTACACACAGGTATGAGGTTTCTTGCTGCTCCATCCATGAATTTTCCACTCTGCTCTTTAATTAAGTCAAAAGTTGGTTCTTGAGTTTGCTCACTGTCTGTGCATTTCCAAAGTTTATGATATATGGGATTTTCAACTATGTAACGATTATTGAAAAGTTGGTCTCTGTGGCGTTTAGATGTAAATTATTTGCAGTTAAAATTGGTGTGGGTGTCCCCTACTATTGATAAAACTATATTTTATCCATTGCTTTACCAGTGAAAAAAAGATATTGTTTGGAAGTTTTTGAGCCTGCCTTGCCTCTGGTTTTCTTTGGTGGTTCCTCTCTGTCTGATGAGAATGGTACCACTGTTCACAACCTTTGGATTATTTTTGGACTCTACCTATCATTTAATTGTGTGGATTTCATGGCTATCATGCTCGTGCCCTTGTATAAGCTCTGTAAATACGACTGTGGAAGCTTATGGTGGTGCTAGACTGTTGAAGATATTCCTTTGGACAAACCCTCAAACTATTGGTAAGCTCATCCTCCTATATCACATCACTGTTGATAATTATTTATCGAACCTTGTATTTGAAAAATAGTGTGGAGGTGGCCAACCCAACATTTAATAAAGGCGCTATTCATGCTCATTTTCAGTCATGGGTCTTGTTGATTATTTACTGTGCGAAGTTAGAAAGAATTCTAAGCCCACTTATTTTTGTAATAAAATATATCATGTGGAAATATTGGGGTGATGGAAACATTGCAAAACCATTGCTTAAGGGATACGACCTACTGTGTGTTCGATTTTATATGAAAATAATACCTCTATGGATGAATTATATACGTGTTGAATGAGTTTTGCAAACCAAAATGAAAGAGAATTTTGGAAGCATTGTTATTTGAAGTCTTAGTTTGGAATTGTGTTATACATAGGTGCCCCTTTTGAGTCCAATTCATAAAATATTGTAGTATTTAAAAGAGTATTGGTGGTAATTTTGTGGATCTTAGTCTATCCATTCTTCGACTGTTGGTATTGATTGTTGGAATGTCGCGTCTTCTTGAATCTGTCGTGCACGAGCTGTGTTATTACTATTGAATGTGTTGGCATGTTTTACAGGAAGAGTGTTCTTGTCATTGATGGAAATAACATCAACGACGATGGAAAACAGGAAAATCATAAGCTTAGGAGGAGAAGCGAACAGTATGCAGAGATCAAAGCTTAGAAGGAAAAGCGTAGTACAGAAATGTGATCAGGATCAACATCTCCATAGGACAAACCAAAACGATTGAGAATTCAATCACCCGAATATTCGTCAGCCGTCGGATCAAGTTAAGTGAAGGATAGGATAAACGAGGCACAATGTTTGAGAATTTGATTATCTGAATCTCCATCAGCCGTCGGATTGAATTAATGGAAGCATAGGATAAGTGGGGAAAAATGATTGAGAATTCGATCACCTGAATATCTATTAGTCGTCAGATCAAGTTAAGTGAAGGATATGATAAACAGGGCATAAGGTTTGAGAATTCAATTATCTGAATCTCCGTCAGCCGTCGGATCGAATAAAGTGGAAGGATAGGATAAGAAAAGATGGAGACTTGTTGGATTTAATCTAAGGCAAATATGCATCGTAAATAGATCGAGCCATTGATCTAAGATCTTGATCAAACGAACATCATTCATTTCATATCTAAATTTATGAGGAGGTTATACTCCATAGAAATCACTTCAAGAATTTCTAGTTGAGATTTGAAATACCTGAATCCCGGAGAGCCAAAATACATCCTCGACCACTGGATCATCCAAAATAGATCTCAGTTGTCAGATCATCTGAAGAAGATCTCAAGTGTCAGATCATCTGAAGTGAATTTGGGCCATCTAATCTAGAGTGTCAGTTTGAGTTTTGAAATTCTCGAAGCCCGGAGACCCAAAAAGACGAAATAAATTCTCGACCATCAGATCATCTGAAGTAGATCTCAGTCGTCAGATCGTCCAAAGAAGATATCAAGCGTCAGATCGTCTGAAGTAAATCTGGGTCGTCTAATCTAGAAAAGACATGGTGAAATCCTATGGACTCTAGGTAAAGACCCAAAGTAAGCCTCAATTGTCCGATCCAAGAGGACACGTGGTAGTAATACGCATACTTCGAGGGGAAGTAAAGTTTGAGACTTGAGATTTTAGAAGTCCGGAGACCCAAAGGAGATCTCGATCATTGATTGAGAAAGGGGCTGCGGAACCGTTGACCAGGTTGAAAGGTCAAATTCCTAAAGTAGAGGCAGAGCCATCGATTGAGAAGGATAGGTGTCTACAGATCATCGACTCCAGAAGATTGGCATACAGAGAAAATAAGGGTTTAAGATTTGAAACTCTCGTAGCCCGGATCACGAAGTAAATCACAATCGTTAATTTAGGAAGGCTAGATATGATCCATAGACTTAAGAGGATAGATTTGAACCATCTGTTCAAGAGAACTATCAAGAATGTGAGATCAATAGTCTTGTCACATTGTGGGGATTGAAGGTGCATGAACTTTAAAAAGTTAAGGGCAGGCTGCAATTGAAACCACGATTTTGGAGAAAGGACACGTGGAGGCTCGAGGTAAATTGTGGGCCGAAACACAATTTGATCTCAAACCACCTTTGGCCATGCCCACATTCACATGGTCACATGATATCATCGCTCAAGGTCACATCAACGATAGATAGGGAAAGGAGATAGTGCTTCCAGGCTCCACATCAGAGTTTACGCATTGAAAAGTCATAAGGGCCTCTGCGTGTATAATCCAACGACGCTGATCAAACAAAATCTGATCGAAGGGTTGTTTTTTAAATTCATGATTTCTTGATCAGTTACGATTCAGTGACACTAACTGAATCATTGTTCCTGAGCATTGGAATCATTGTTCCTGAGCATTGGAATCATGATGCCTGAGTGTTTTTGAGATTCCCGACTCTAGCGTTGGAGATGCGGAGTGTAACAGATAATGAGAGCAAGAATAAAAAAAAAATGTCGTGACAGAGAGAGGTTGTTGTTTCTCGGTAAAATAAGTTGAACTGTATGTGATAAAGAAGATAGTAGAAATAGAGCTGAAAAGATACAGAGATGAAGAACATAAGCTGGATAGAGTAGAAATGGTGAAAACAAAACACTGTACGAGAACCTAAGAGCATGAGAAGAACAAAGGAAGAGCAGATGGAGGCAGAAAACAAGTGGAGCCAAGCATGAACAGACATAAGCATACAAAAATTGCAGAACAGAGAAGAAGTGGTAAGCATTGAAATGTCTGTATTGTTGTAAGGTCTTATTCAAGTAAAGACTTATAATCAAGGTGGTAGGGTGGTGCTAGGGAGGATTGTTGTCCTCAGAGTTTCAAGTGGGTGCTTGAACATAGGGAGTTGTAGATTCCATCTGGTTGCAGCTAGAAAAACCAGGGTGGTAGGGAGGTGCAAGGGAGAACCATTGTTCTTTGTTATACAGGTTGGTTTCTATGTGACTAGAAGTTGGTGCTTCCATCCAGTTGGTGCTGGAACACTCAAGGAGTTGGTGCTTCCTTCTAGTGGGTGCTAGAGAAATCAGAGAGTTGGTGCTCTCAACAAGTTGCAGCTTGTTAAAGAAGAGGTTGTAGCCTCATTTTGAGTTGGTGCTGAAAGAAAGATAATGTACAAAACTTAAAATACTGCCTATCATTTGGAGAATAAGAGGTTTTCTCCCTTTATGGTTTTCCTTGTGAATATCTGTCTCTGTGTGTATCATATGTGTGATTGATGTTTGTTATTTCTGCTACTCATGTCTTGCATAATCTTGATGATCACTTGGATAAGGTTAATAATATTTTAATAGGCATGAAATTGTTTAAGAACAGTAACAAATGATTCACCCCCCCTCTCAGTTGTCTTAGTAATTCCAACAATTGGTATCCGAGCGGGTTCCTTTTATTTAAAGGTAGATCAATAAGCTTAAACATGACAAGCCATGAAGGAAATTCAACCAATAAGCTTCCTATGTTTGATGAAACAAATTTTGCCTTCTGGAAGGTTAGAATGAGAAAATACATCATGGCCTTAGGTGCTGATGTTTGGGATGTTGTAGAGACTTGAAATACAAAACCTGTTGTGTTAGCTTCCAAAGATTATAAGTTAGAATTTATCTTCAATGCAAAGGAAATGAATGTTGTCTTGAGTGGGATTGCTGAAGCTAAATTTGTAAAGGTCATGCAACTTGAATCTTCCAAATAAATGTGGAATAAAATTATTAGCAGTTATGAAGGAGATGAGAAACTAAAATATTCCAAACTTCAGACACATAGATTGAAATTTGAACAACTAAATATGAATGAGGATGAAACAATTAGTAAATATTTTTTAAGAGTTGAGGATCTTGTGAATGCCATGAAGGGTCTTGGTGAGAAGATTAAAGACACATTTTTAGTTTAGAATATTTTAAGATCTCTGCCTGATAGATTTAATCCAAAAGTTTCTGTAATAGAAGAACTGAATGATCTTAAACTCTATCTATTGATCAAATCCTAGGAACTCTAATTGCTTATGAAATAAGGATCAACAAAGATAAACCCACCACTAGGGAAGAATATTTTAAAGTAGACAAGAATACTGATTCAGAATTAGATGATATTGAGGAAAAAATTGTGAGAAGGTTAAAGAAAGGATCAGGAAAATACTAAGGAAAGATTCCCTTCAAATGTTTTAACTGTGGAAAGATAGGTCACTTTTCATCTAAGTGTCCACACAAGAAGAAGGAACAGAACTCTGAAGGTGAAGAGAAGTACAAATCCAAGAGATTTGGTAAAGAGAAAAGTTTATGTGTAAACAATGATGACTCTTCAGAAGACAGAGATAGTTACTCTTCCTGTGAAGATAAGGTTGATGAATTTATGATTATGGCCAAAGAGGATTATGATAATAAAAGCACAGGAAATGATGTTAATGATGAAGAAGCTGTGGTTGATATGGAAGGTGAAATAATCAGTGATTAAGAAGAGATTGTTAGACTCAGACTTAAGAAGAGAAAACAAAAACAATTGTTGATGCAGTTTTAAAAGAATGGTAAAAAACCTGATGAAGACTTTTCCCTGCTAAAAGTGGAGTTAGAAGAGGCAAAGAAAATAGAGGACACTCTGAAACAATATTTATCAGAGAAGAAAGTAAGATGTGAAGCCTTGGAAGAAGAGGTAGTAAAAACCAGAAAAGATATGGAGAAGTTTAAAGCATTGTATCTCCAAAATATTCAAAGCATTAAAGCTTCAGCAGAACTAAACGAAATTCTGAGCAAACAAAGATCTCCTTTGTTGAAGACTAGTTTAGGCTATGTAAGTGGTTCAAGCAACAAACAGATACAAAGCAAAGAGACATTAAATATGATCAAGTTCCAAGTCAACAGACAATCAAACCATGTGAGTACTCTATCACCAAAAGATAATAAAGACAAGATTATCCCTGATAAAAACCAAAGATATCAGAAGATGGAGCAACAAATGCCAAGAAGAAGGCCATCCTTCAGGTACCAAAATTTCTTCCATGGTTACTGTTTTTGCTACTCTAATTTTGGTCATAAGATTGCAAATTGTCAAATTAAGTTTAGAGACATGCAACTGAGGAGATCAAAAAATAAACAATCTTTGCAACATAGAACTAAATAGCCAATGAGTAGACAAAGTTGCACCAATCAATTTGACCTATTGAACAATGAGCTTGAATGTTGTAATTGTCATAACTTCGGCTACAAAGCTGCAAACTTCCATATGAAGAATTACAAAGCAGATCCAAGGATAAAACCCTTAGCTAGAAATTTGATGCAGGAGCATCGTACGCAACCAACCAAGCAAGCATAAAGGCAAAAGACAACTGGAAAAGCACCAGCACACATTTTGAAATGTTTTGAAAAATTAATGAGTGGATATTAATGTGATAGCTAGGGGAAGCATACTTACATTTATATCTTAGAGTTGTGAACAGATCTTGAGAGATTTCTCTCATCTGTCGGATGTAATAGGAATTTAAGTCTGTTTAATGAAAGTAGGTAGATTTGATTTGATAGATTAGATAGTTTAGAAACGTAGGAGGGAAAACGGATATAGACACCCTTACCCTTGTATCATTATAACAGGAACATTATCATCATTTAGATTTCATAAGTTGTAGAGCTATAGTAGAGAACTGTAGAGGAGAACCCATGTACAGGATCACTTGAGTTAATATATAAAGCTTTGACTCAATTTTCATGGTGTTATGATGCTTACTGTTTACATTTGTTAAATGGTATGTTTACAATTGTTTTATTTTCTCTGTTATGCATTTGTTTCAATGATGTGTCGGGTGTATGATTTCATGTTGAGTGTATGAATTCTGAGAGAGGAGAAGAATGAGTTTCAACTATTTCTCTTCCTGAGAATCCCTGCAAAGAGTGTAGTGAACGTTCGCAAGGTGTGCGTTGACGAGGATCTGAGTTTTATCTCAAAAATCTCAGGAGAGATATCATTGTTCTCATAACCAACAGAAGTGTAGGTGAGGCACAGAGTCGTGCAAGGTGTACGTAGGCTGGTTGAAGCCTTATAAATTACCAACTAAGGTGAAGGTTGAAGGACTACTATTGCAAAGAGTGCGTAGGGTCGAAGACTCAAATAACCAGAGGTTATTTGAAAGTTACGCAAGGAGTGCGAGCAAGATTCCTTTTGGAGGCTTGAGTTTGCAAGTGAGAGATCAGGAGGGATAGCACCTTTGAAGTGTTCAAAGGGAGGCGGATATTGAAATCATCTTGTAGAAGTCAAGTTCAGGTGGAAGGATGCCAAGTCATTTTGGCTAGAGATCCTTGAAGAAGAGTGAACGAACGATGAAATTTCTTCGTGGAAGAAGTGTCGAAATCCCGTGGACCATTGGATCTCGCAGATATGTGAGAAGGTTAAGGCTGAGTGTATTTTAGCATTCAGAAGCTTGGGAGGAGTAGCGACTGTTGGATGAGAAGCAATAGGAGCCGTTGATCCCCCTTTGGACTGGAATTTTGGCATTTTGGCAATTCTGATGACAAGGAGCTGGGGCACTTTGCGTTGAAAACCCCGAAGTCACAAAACGTGACATGTCTTTGGAGTAGGTCTGTGGTCACAGAGGTAGCAGTCACATGGAACGAGATTTGGTCAGGGGATAATCGTCGTTGAACCCATTTTGGCATTTCATCATTTCGGGGTTCGGGAAGTAGAGGAGGCTGTGATTTTTGGAATCGAGAGTTTCACAAAATCACGAAGAGAGAAACGCCAAAAGGTGGGTCCCAAGTATCAGTCAGAGGATATGTGCAACGGAAGTCAAAGGAGTGGTCAAGGCTCGACAAAAATCCCGAAGGGCCGTTGATCTCGCCAAAGGAGAAATTTTGGAATTCGGGGAATCATAAAGGAAGAGGAACGATTGTTGGTTGTTCGCTCAAGTCCCGAAAAGTTGAAATTAGTGGGAAACAAGTGGCATGTGTTTGGCGCATTGAAGAATTCAACCTTTTTTGACATTTCAGGTTTCAGAGGTTGAAGAGTCAAGGAACTTACATCAGGATTCGTGAAGTCGCGAAATCTGAAATTCCTTTTTCAGTAAAATTCCCAATCATATTTGTTGATCAGGTGTGTAAAGTTAGCGCCCTGTGTTTGATCGTGTAGGTATAACTCATAAGGACCTGTGGATACACCCTTGTGTGTGTGAGATATTCCCTGTGGGGAAAATTGAAGAGTCAATATAACTCAGGGAAAGGTTTAGAACGATCCTAAGACCGAAAGGTCACGCAGAACCTATTGAGGCAGGGGGTGTTGCGCCAAAATGCCAGCACATGGAAAAAGAAAGATAGTGAAAAATGTGGTCTAGTACTTTCAGCTCAGAAACAAAAGAACCCCTAGTATATTGATAGTGGATGTTCCAAACACATGTCTGGAGACAAAAGTAAGTTTATGTCTCTAAGTGAAAGCAAATCAGGAAATGTAACCTTTGGAAATGATGCACCAGGAAAAATCAAAGGTAAAGGAATGGTAAGTCTAAGTAATGGCAAAGGGAAAGCTCAATATGTGTTGTTTGTAGATGGTCTAAAACATAATCTGCTTATTGTCAGTCACTTTTGTGATAGAGGATGTAAATTTGTTTTCACTTCTAAATATTGTAAAATACAATCTGTGAATTTAGGATAGTTGATTGCAAAAGGCATAAGAACATAAAAAAATGTCTATGTTTTGAAAGAAGAAAAAGAAGAATGTCACTTAAGAAAGTATGATGAAAGATGGTTATGGAATAGGAGACTTGGACACCTAAATTTTGATCATATAATCAAACTTAGAAACAATGGGGAAGTAAAAGATCTTCCAAAAATATCAAAGCCATATGATTCTGTATGCAAACCTTGCAAAATAGGAAAGCTGACTCAGACATAGTTTAAATCTAAGAACTTTGCATCAATAGAGAAACCTCTTCAATTAGTAGATATGGATTTATGTGGACCATCAAGTAAGGAAGCTACATGAAAAGAAAATTACTTCATGTTTATTATTGATGATTATTCTAGACTTACATGGGTTGCCTTTCTGAAAGAAAAATCTAAAGCATTTGAAAAATTCAAAGTGTTTAAGACTCTGACTGAGAATCAAACATGAAAACAATTGAAGGCGGTAAGCTCTGATAGAGGAGGAGAGTTTAGTTCAAGGGACTTCAAAGAGTTTTGTGATAAACATGGGATCAAAAGAGAGTGTACTATTCCAAGGACTCCACAACAAAATGGAGAAGCTGAGAGACATAATAGATCAGTTCAACAAATGGCAAGATCAATGATTAATGAAAGGAATATTTCCCATACATATTGGGTAGAATCAATTCATATAGTTGTACATATTCTTAACAAATATCGTCTCAGGCCACAAAGTGACAACACTCCTATTGAACTATGGTTTGGAAGACCTGTTTCAATCAATCATTTTAAAGTCTTTGGGAGTAAGTGTTATATCAAGAACAATGATGAAAATATTGGAAAATATGATGATAGGGATGATAAAGGTATCTTCTTAGGGTATGCTACAAACAGTAAAGGATACAAATTCTATAATAAGAGGCTGCATAAATTGGTTGATTGTATTACATAAAAGTTGATGAAGAAATCCTGGTACAAGATGTAAGCAGTGTTGAATCAACAACAAAGGATATAGTTGAAGTTGAATATGAACAGGTCCAAGAATCAGAAAGAGAAGACTCCGATTCAAATGAATATACAAATACTCAGTGTTGGCACAGGAGCAAACCCAGGTTTCAACACTACACCAATGCACCAACAAAAACCTAACTACTAGCCCTTTCGGCAACACCTGCGAAGCAGATGAAGTCTCACCCAAGGTATAAGCAGGGTTGGTTGCGAGACTCAAGTGTCTGCAACCTAAGCTGGGACACAGATCTATGATTATATCACTTACAGAGCACTTAACATTGATCATTTATCAATATTCAACCCTTATTATACCTCACAGATAGCACAAAGCATCGCAACATTCACTTAGATATAAGGTATCTTAGTACTTAGCAACAGTAAAATAGATCAGATCCAGTAGATCAACACTAAGCATCTTCATACATATCAGATATACTATTCATACACATCTAATTAAGTACAAAGCATAAGTAGATCTATCTAAATATATCAAAGCACTTAGCCAAAGCAGAGATAGACACATCAAGTCAAAGCATAGAGCATAACACATAGATTTGTGTGGTTCACCCCCACCCTAGGGCTATGTCCACCAACTCTTCTTCTTTATTATCGTCGACCAGTCGGTTACAAGCACAAAGTCATAGAAACCCTTACTTCGCATAGGAAAGAAGATCTGAGCAACTTTCTAGATCATTCTTCCTTTCCTTTCAGCACAAATCCTTCTATATCTTCACATAGGGACTTGCACTAAGCTCTGCAAGTCTACACAGAATGTGCAAAACTATCGATCACACAGATCCCTTCTTGGCACTTAGTCTATATCACATAGATACAATACAATACAATACAATACAATACAATACTCTACCATATGCCTAGACGTCTATTTATACATTTACAAAAGTGGGCCTAAGTGTGGGTAAAACCATGGGCCGACATCCCTTTCCCATTACATATTCCCAAAACCAAAAAAGGGACCCAAAAGTGGGTCGAGATTCTGCAATCTCTAGTTCATTTGGCGCTCCATCTTCAACAGGCTGTCGAAGTCCCAAAAACGGTAAAATATGACCAAGTGTTCCCAAAAATTGGTCAAGGGCCAACATGCCCCAAACACTCACCTATGACTCGTCCCGACTCGCTCTGG
>JASDQU010503884.1:765-16188 GCA_032191745.1 Picea mariana
ACGAAAAAATAAAACTACAATCTACCCTAATTGCCATGATCCTTCCATAAAGTGAATAAATAGCATTGCATATCAATTGATGTAAAGACAAAATACAGAAGAATTCCCTTGTAGTTCAGCTTTCTAGAGAGACCAATTATAACCAACAAATAGCAAATCAAGGCATTTGTAAATCGCAATACAAAGATGGCAAAAAGAAGCTTTCAACATCCAAAAACACAGCAAATCAAAGGGGCCCATGCAGAGAAAAAGGGTTATGCAAAGTAAATCTAACATACAGGCTAGGATTGCAATCAAAGAATTTCTCAAGGACTCTCCTTTAAAGTACTTGTGAAGGCTTAGAAAGAGGATCCCATGGAAAAAAAAATCTTTTTAGTTCATTTTCAACTAATTGATATAAAAAACACATGAAATGGATAAAAATAAAAACAAAAGCATTATATATATATATATATATATATATATATATACCATTTATAAAATAAAAACAAAAACAAAAACAAAAAACAAAAGCATTATATATATATATACCATTTATAAAATAAAAACAAAAACAAAAAAACAAAAGCATTATATATATACCATTTATTCAGACTTTTTTATGTCTTTACAAATTTTAGAATCCAGTCTAAGTACTTGCTAAAAAAGCAAATTAATTCCTTGTGGCATAATGAAACAAAATTATATAATAAGAATATTAATTAAGAATAAGGCTAGAGTAGGCAAGGAGCATGTCTGTCAACTCAAAATGTTGATGCACTCCAATGGATTGCAGACTAAAGCATGTAAAACAAATATGGTAGTATAAATCTCAATAAAAATGCAACCTATAAATTTTACAAAACTAAGTCTCACATGTCACATAACTACAAAACATATTCATTTTATAAGTAATGTATCGCATGCTAGCATCTTATGTTAATTATGTCTTATYAAGCAGCATTAAATCAATCATCAATGTGGGCAGAAATATTTTTACTYAACTAATTATTCAGTTACAATGACGCTAATTCATAAATGCAACGTTACATTTTGCCTATAAARTCATTCAGATTAATAAAGTCCTCTCCCAAATCTTCTGATTTTTTCGAAGASGTCGTAAGGTGCACATAGTCTAGAGAAGTAGGATCTCAACTTACACATCAGAAGAAAATTAAGAAATGAAAAAATATGATAAAGAAAAGAAAAAAAATATCTTCARAAAACTTACATCCTCGTAGTCAAGGATTTTGCTCAGAATAACATTTACGCAATAAGTATATCCCGACTTAACAAAAAATAAACCATAGCATGGATATTTCTAGAACTTTCAGGGGTAATTTGCTACTACAGAGGAAACCATGGGCATTAGAYGAGGAGCAGGAAAAGACTTAATAACAGTTGAATTAAATCAAAATATGGTTTCAACTAGAAAAGTAGGAATATTTTATTAGCCCCAAGGGTTAGCTCAATCAGTTTAATCATCTGCACAAGGATTGTTGCCAACAAGGAAGCCATAGGTTACAGGGTCAAATCCTTTGGGGTTACCTGCTGCTATTGTGGCTTGCAGTTGAACCACCCTCAAGATATCCTATGGAAAAGAGGAGATCCAACGAGGTTTTACTTGGGAAAAATAGTATGAATGTTTTATCCCACAAAAGAAGAAAATGTTCAGACTAGATAAGTAGGAAATCAAATGCTATGATTTTGATTTTCACTGGGTGAGACTTCAAGTTCAAACATGAACTCTGCACTTTTAGATGTTCGTAATCTCTGCTGGCTTGGAAGGTCTGTGTTGTTTGATTGTTGTAATAAATTCACTCAAGAGTGGCCCAATACATGCTCCAAGCCGCCTCTTGTTCAAGCCATCAAATGAGAAAAGCTCATTAGTTCACCTAAATTAACTGAAGAGGACAGGCCATACCCTAGAGATGTTGGCTCATTATTAGACAACTTGTCAAGTATTGTATGTTGAAACAGAGAACTTTTAGCACTAATCTGCTTGCAAACCAATCCCATGTTTAAACTGAATACATGCAAATGATATAAACTTTAGGTCACAAATGTTGAAAGAAACTAAAGACAACTTCCTGCACAAAGTAGGAAATAAATTTGTCTCCAAACATACAAGACTAATAAACTTATGTTTCCATGTTTAAAATGTAAATAATGAAATCATAAAGACAAAATCAAGGGTAACCATATGCAAGTTCGATAACCTTGTTATTTTTTAACAGAACCATGTCAAGTTGTACCATTAAGTTTTTCATTCTGTGTTGTAGCACACATTCACCAAAAACTCCCTTATAGTTCAGATAACTTGAACATAAAATTATGGGGATGACAAAAGTTTGGGGTCTGCTATATTCACAATTAACAACCTGCAAATCCAAGTTGCAAAAGCATTGTTATCAATGGAAACTGAAAACCCTCCAAAAGGTCACATATGCTAAATGGCATTGCTCCAAACATAAAATGGTGTTACAACAAGGGGCTGGCTAGAGCAAATTTGTTGTCAATGAATCAGAAAATTAAAATTCTCATCAAACATTTTAATGCTCAGCTTTGGTCAAAGGTATGATATAGAACGCTAATATGAAAGAAAAATTATCCTTAAACACTTCTCTCCACATTGGTTTAAGGCATCAGAGAAAACATAGAGTAAGACCAAACATAATGACTAAAACATTCAAACCATTTATCTTCTATAGCCCTCAGATATTTTGTCAATGAAAGGTACTTGATCAACTCAAGATAGGTCCAAAGGTAGCTCCACAAGCAAATGTAATCATTAATCAAAAAAGCCAACTGTCAATAAAGCAATCCTGTGTCTGAAAATGTCAAAACTTCCACAGTCAAGATGCTGAAATGGACTGAAGCTGAGAAAACGACAATCTGATGGTTGAACCATCAATAGCACTTGCATGTTTGCAAACAAGGGCTTCTGTAGCCTGCTCTTCGTTTGCAAAAAGAATCAGTGCCTGTTTCTTGCCATTAGCCTCAAAGAGTTTGCTGTTAATTATACTACCATGTTCTTCCAAATGAGATATTACGTCATCTTCTGTGACGTCACCAGGAAGGCTGGAAACATGAATCATCTTTGTTGGAGAACAACAATACCGGTAGTTCTTTGCCAGATTACGGTTAAAACGGTTCAATTTAGAACCTGAGTAGTCGATAGAGTCTGAAGATGGGTGTATCTGTGGATGTTTAGAAAAGTTAACTTCCAATCGTTTTCCGAATAGCAAAGCTCCCTGTGTCACAGATTAAACTGTTAAGACCTTGGTTTCAATAAATTCTACTAACATTAGCAAACATAGAGAAACTAAAAATCGACCTTTAAAAAGTTGACAGCCAATTCTGCCTGTAAACCATCTGCCATCTGAATCAGGGCATGATCGGGCTTGTTCCGGAGTAACTTAATGCGTAATATATTTCCGTAGATGGAGAACAAATTGAAAAGCTTATCTTCATCTATTTTCTGAAGCAAATCAAATGATCAACTCAGGTTACTCATTTGAGTTAATACTGTTTTTTTGAGTTTAAAAAGGAACCCAATGTTAAACTCAGTAAAAGCTCATGAGAAAGTAATATGTATAAGCTGCGCAAGGAATACAGTTCAACCAATAAAACATACCTCGGGGTTCAAGTTGGCAACCAGAACAGTGCATCTATCATTATTACCCATTACTCCTCGTGGTAGGACACCTCCAAAGGCTTCCATAATTGCAGATGCATTGGAAACAGGCAGCTGTGAAAAACACATGCAGACCAAAAAGCACTGAATTAGGTTAGTGAGAATTTGATAAATTGATTTAAATTCAACAACTTGGAATTGATTTTCGCGGGATGCAATTGCAACTCAACCAACTACCAGACCTGTAATGAGTTTAGTCCCATTGCCTGAGCACTGACCATATGATGCAATGACACTGAAAAATTTATGAAGCGGAAAAGATCAGGTAAAAACTTAATCAATAGGTGGTTCATATTTCCCAAATAACTCCATGAATGATAGAAATATTATAGTTTCAGGAACTGGTTACCTGGCCTAGACCCACCTGGTTGGATGCCATACATGCCTCCTGCCTCTCCAAAAGACTGTCATCACAAAACAAGAAAGCACAAACTTAGAGGAAACAAAAATGAGTTGCAAAAAAAAATCAGAGAGAACCATATTAATCAGATGCCCTATTCATGTTAATATAGGTAATTCCCAGATGCAGTCATACAACAGCATTCACCTGAGCTGGCAATCGATGTTTCTGCTCAGAAGGCAATGATGGATTTGTGAAGTCCCTGTCAAAAGTAATTTACTGTATTACAGACAAACCCAGCGTGCATTGTACATGTGAAACTGAAGGGCAATCATTTAATGTCATACTAGCAAAACACGTTAATCTTACCTGGTTCTTTCATTATTGTAGCTCACTTGTAACTCTGGAAGGCTAGCAAAAAGAAATGAGTATACCGTAAGAAAATACTGAAACAGAACTCCCAAATACAATCATTTCAAACAAATTGAAATATTAACATTACAGGAGGCATACTTAGAGAACTGAATGTCTAGCTGGCAACATCCATCATAGATATTGCGCCCCTGCAGAATGTATTCCAAGATAGCCCAAGTTTAAATTTAAGCCTCTGCATGTTCCATATGTTACAAGAAAACAATAATAAGAATATGCATCAGTTTGTGGTGGCTACATGCCTGCAGAGTGTTGCTAGCTTGAATGGCATTTTGTCTTGAAGAATACTGAACAAAAGCTTGTAAACCTGCAGAGACCAAGAATCATTCCCACAGATGACTCCTGAACTGAAAGACATCCATAACTTCAAAGAGTGTCATATAATTTAGAATGTCATCGAGTCGGAAACAAGCTTGTGAAATCATGTACCAATATTTCCTATACTACAGAAATATGAAGTATGATGTATCAAATATAAAGAGATTGAGATTTACTAGAAAGAAGAAAGTACCATCAAGCCCCTCAACCCTTACAGCATTAGAAAGGAAAGAATGAAAAAAGAATCAGAAATTCAGAAGACCAGAAGAAGCTGACCAGACTTCTGAAAGATGACGATCTTCTCGACAAAGCCATGAGGGGAAAAAACTTGATGCAGCACTTCCACTGTGATGGGATAGAGCAGGTGGTGAATGGTAACTAAGAGAATGCGATTGGGCTGTGAATCCTGAAAATGGCCCTCACCAATCCAGCACAGCCAAGACACGAGAAAGAAGACATGCATAGAGAAAAGCAGTGAGAAAGGAATGCATGAGAAAAGAGTTGTAACTAAGACAGAGAGAGAGAGCATGTAGTTTCAACAATGTTCAACCAGAATGTTAGTCATTATTTCACTGCAGCCACAATTTATAAACACAAACTATCAGTATGCACCTGATCACCATTTCGCCGTGCCTGTCCTGACTGCTCAGTTGTTGTCAACTCCTGATGAGAAGAAAACTGGATGTAGACATTCCTCCCTCTGCAAATATTCCACAAATTGAGTAGGCAATAAGCAAAGAAGAAAGGAAAAATCATCTATAAAATGTGCAACTGTCCAAGCATTCTGATTCCTACCTTATACTCGGCTGCACTGTTGAATAATGATCTAGTACAGTTATGGCAGAAGGGATATCATTCATTTGCATGAGAGCCTATTACACACAAGCATAAAATATTAATTATTCACACCTGGACAAATGCACAAAAGTATCTACTGTACAGAAAAGGAAGATAAAATTACTTAGGCAGGGCATTGATTTCTCCAACCTGATTTTTTGCACGCAACATAACAAGTTTCGTTACTGTACCAAAACGTTGCACCAGTTGTAACAAGTCATTCTGGAGGTTTTACAAGCACAAAACTGAGTGATACTGAAAATGATTATATAAAAACACGATGTTGGAAAGAAAATGAAGTATCACCAATCTTCATAGGAAGCAATACCTCAGATATTTCAGCTCCAACATTGCGAATATGAAGAACTTTTGAAGCTTCTGTCATATTGAACCAGGCTGAGAAAAACCTAACAATCAGAACATGAAAGCAATACTAGCTCAGATTAGATAAGCACAAGATCACATTTTCCATATTAACACACATGTAGAATGCAGCAAATACAATGACGTACTGCAGAAATAGTTGCCTGGAAAAAGTACAAAAAAACATCACGTTGATAGATAGCATGACAAATATAGATTCAGGTAATTAACAAGAGACTGCATAAGTAAAGACCCAAATTGCTTGCCTTCTAGGAGAGGAGTTATCTTTTCTGGCATCATATTTGCAGCAATTAACCATTTCTATCAAAATGCTTACAATACAGATTCCAGTATTGTTTAGTTTGTTACTGCCCCAACTTGCCAGAACAAAAGGGTGCTTCTTTCAAGCACGTTTTATTTTCTTTTAGTAAAGTCATTCCACTATTTATATTGGGTTTATGAAAGCGCATCCAAAGGTACATATAATCAATGTTATCGTTATTTGTTAATCATTGCACTTTCCCCTTGCTAGCTTTCAGGGTTACTCTGAAAGTGTTTACACCATGCTTGGGGGTGTTTCATGTGAGTGCATGGTGTATGGATGACCCTTGGTTGTACTGTAATGGTCATACACATTGGAATTGGCTTGCTCATTGATTGCCATGCCTTGTCTTAATGCACGCGGGGCATTCTTCCTTAGAGTGTTGTAGACCTATGGAGCTTGGTGACTTCTTCATGTAGCCAACTCATGGAGGGTGGTTGGACGCCTTGCCTTAGAGGAGCCTTAGGCAGCTTGGAGGAGGGTGTTGAGCCCTAGATGGCATGGGGAAACTTGGTTTTTTGCATGGAGGCTTGCACTTGACTTGAGGGTGCTTGGGTCAAGCAGTGATCATGTAGATGGGGTGGACCTAGAGGTACATATGACTTAGGAGGAAGTGTTGGAGCATTGGATGCCTTTGGAGGAGTGTTGGACCATGCTCGAGGAACATTCAGCCTTGGAACCTTGCTTGTTGGACATGCATGCCTTGGAGCTTGACATGTGTCACCTAGAGTTGGAGCGCTCCACATGTGGGCCTAGCTTGTGTAGAGTTAGGTTGCTTGTACTAGACTAAGTCTACTTTGTTTTGTTGACCTCCCTCACCTTTCATATAAAGAGGAGGAGAGAGTCATTTGATCATATACTTGTACTTGTCCACTCTTGTATATCATATGCTTGAGTTAGAAATGTGACACTAGGGTGCATGCGATAAACAAGATTGTTTATCACTGAGTTGCAAGAAGATTTCTGCAAATACAAAAATATTGAATGATAAAAATGATTGATAGAATGATGATTACAATGAGCCTTGTGATGGTATATACTTATACGCATTGACTGGCCACAAGGTGAAGGGGTATGTTCCCTTTGACCTTCCATTAGCCTAATTATATTATTATTATTATTATTATTATTATTATGTTTATAACATTGCCACCCTCTTAAGGAATGCTTTGTCCTCAAAGCATAGTGTTGTAACTATAGCATTTAAAAGCCTTAATGCTCTCTTAAATTTCAAAATTCTGCATTTCAAAAAAGGTCTAGTTGAAGAATTAGCAAAGGAGAACTTAAACTCAAAGCACTCTAGAACCGGGAGTGTAACCAAAGGGCATAAAATATATAGGCACGAGCATAAAATAAGAATTTCCTAATCTAATCGATGCCTAGATCTAATAGCGGAAAATAAAAGGCGATCAACGGTTGAGGTATATCTTGGGAGTTGGAAGTGTATGAGGTTTAACCTAACAAAAGTGCTCGATACCACCAAACCATTTGATGTATACATGTCTGCTTATGATTAGTGTCGGAGCTCAATGTTGATTCAAAAAACCACTTAAAGTCTCGATACCACTTACGGTATCATGTCACATCACTCGCTGCCAACGTGTTTGGGTGGTTGGAAATATTTAATATGTCAACACACGACAGTGATGAAGCAAATATGAAAACGACAAGTGTCTTTCGAAGCAAAGTTTTCATTAGATTAGCAAATGCACGTAGTTGTCAACCCATTTGTATTCATCATCCTGCGTTTTATTGTAAGAGAAATATGATACTAAGCACAGTATTTGAAACACTAGAAGCTGGTTTTCAAAGGTGGGTTATCGCAAGGTTTCTTCAAGACAGAATTATACAAGCATTTACAGCGAAGACTTCCTTTAAGTTGAAAAAAACATTTGGAAAGGGGTTTTTAGCTAATCACCTGATAGAGATTAAATGCAGATTGTAATGGCCCCTAGGAAAAGAATAAAGGAAACTCAACAGCTTGTTTTGAAAAACCCTACTTTAAATCACCTCATCGATAAAGACTGGGACATTATTAAAACAGTTTTAGCCAATAAAACCTCTGGGTAGCTTCGAAATCAAGCTCTCGAGGATAATGCAGAGGAATTTCAAGTTTGGGCCTGTGGTCTTGTTAGCACTAATTTCCGCGTTGTTTGAAAGCTGAAATGATTCTGAAAAATGTGCAAGGGAAACAAATGTAATTTTAGGAAAATCTGCCCAATGTGTCACCAGCAACTCTCCTCTCTGTTTGGGCTAGTGCTTGCCAACCTCAAGGGGGCGTCCCTAACTCTTTCTCGAGCTGCCTCTAACCTGTAAATTTGCAATAAAACATAACAAAAACAGCCCAAGAAAGGATCTTTGGTCTGCGTTTAAAACAGCCAAAGAGGTTATAATAATTGATTTTATAAATATTGGTGGAATTTCCTTCAACGTTAGCCTTAAGCAGTGAAAAAAATAAAAAATAAAAAGAAGAAGAAAAATGCTTTAAAAGGTGGACTTATCACAAAAGAAAGGGCCTAAGAACTCCTAAAACATTGCACAAAAATCATCATGATACTATCAAACTTCGCGAAACAGAAAAGAGCACAACTAACTTTTATTCCGCATAAACCAAAAGGTTGATTGCGCCAAAGAGACAGATACATAACTGGTACAACGATGTTTCCTGCACAAGAATATAGAAGCTAGAATGGAGAATAGAGAGAACGTGAGAGAGAATGTTGTTGTTGAAGAAGATCAAACCCCGAGACAATAGAGAACCTATGCACATTAGTGAGAAAGAAAGTTGAATCAAGCATGCAAGTGATGTGTATTGATGGGTTGAGTAGTGAACTTGCCATCCAACTATCATAAAGTGGAGGTACACCTTAGTCCAAGTGAGTGTGAACTCCATTAATCCAGAGAAGAGTAGAGTGAAGTGTCCAAGCGCTCTGAGCTTAACTAGAGAGTGGTTGAGTTGTCACCAGATGAAGAGTCCATGAGTGTAGTTTGAGTGAAGTAAAGTTGGAGGAGTGTTAATGCGCACTAGTTCAATTAGAAGTCTATCTTAGTAAAGTAGCCATGAACAAGAGAGAAGGCCATGCACCTCAGATGATGTGGAGACCTTGTGGAGTGAGATTATCCATGTGCGTTAGTGACTAGAGGAAAGGTAGAGTGAAGTAAGGGCAAAATGAAGAAGGGGAACCATGCGCATGGGTGAGGAGAGATGCTTGGAGTTAAGTGACAACAAACCGAAGAGGGAAAATCAATGCACATTAGTCTTCTTTAGATGAGCTTTTAGTTGAACTAAATCTAGACTCAGATGAGGTGGCAAGATGCCTTAGTTAAATGAAGATACTCTGAGATAAACTAAGATGAAGTGAGAGAAGACCATGTGCACTAGTGGAGTGGAGATGAACTACAAGCAAATTGACGAGAAGTACTCCCAACTTTAGTCAACCAAGGAGGATACCTCAATTAACTGATACAAACATCCAGATGACTCACTCTAGTGCCACCTAACTATCTTATCCATGCTAACGACCTAATTGTCTTTAGTTTGACCAAGTCATGTGCTCTGATGACTCAAGAACACCCCCAGTGAACTCATGTGCTTTGCCACATCACTGTTGGCTCCCCCAAGCATCCAAACCCCRCCACATGTCACAACCAGAAACTACCACATGTCACCACCTCAGACYACCACATGTTACCCTGCCACAAATGGACTTGCTATAATAGACATACCCAAAATAGTAGTTCCCCCAAAAATAGAAAAAAGTTGAAAACATCCAAAACTGCTAGGGGAACCCTGCTATAAATATAACACGCCTAAAAATAGGCACTACCTAAAAATAGAAAATCCTYCGCATGTCCACAATATCATACTCATCGGACTCAATTCTMAATGAGTCCAAATATGTGATCAAAACCAACATGCAACCCATGCTAAAAATAGAAATGTCTTGCATTGCATCCGAAAGGGGCTTCATCAGACTCAAATTCTAGCAAGGATCCCAAATATATCATCATCTCTTACATGCTTGCCTCGGAACGCTGTATCCTAAAGTAGGAGTACTGCTAAAAATAGTAACTCTCTCCAATCCGATGAAAACCTGTGTGAAATATTCGTCTCTAAATCGGGAACGCATCACTGAACCAATCCTATACATGAACTCAATGGGAACCAACCATGGCTTAAGCAAAACTATCTCTGAAATCAAACTCTAAACACCAGCCTGATGGAGTAGGCTAGCTCTTAAGCCTCTAGTTTGCAAAGGAGCAAATCTGGGGGTTAACTGGGCTTGTGYGGGCCATTGTGCCTACAACTTTTCAATTTCCTASATTTATTAAAATGTRTTATGAATTCTATGACCCTATCTAAAGAGTTGTGAGAGATAAGAGTGCTCAACATGAACTTTTCCCTGTTACACAGAGTGCCATAGCTAAATTGTTATTGTTACCAAAAAATAAAGAGAGGATTGATGAGGATGAACTAGAAAATCACTTTAATTCATTATCAATGGAACGGAAACTTGATTTCCTCACAACATTATTACCAATGGGTGCAAGTGTGCCAGATTTAATATTTCCTTTAACTTCCTCTTTATTTAAAGAGTCGGTCAAAAAAATAGTATCTATGATATGCATAAAACTGGGGTATGAAAATGACAGTTTTGCTGATGAAACTATTTTAGGGTTTATCCATAAAATAGCACAATCAACCAAATTTAATTATGTTGATTTTCTGTCTGAAATAATAAATGAGCAGCTAGTTCATTTTGAAAAATGAAGTGTTTCAGACATCAGTCACATTTAGTATATCTTATTTTTATCATCAATCAGCATACTTTTCACATTTGATGTTAAGAAAGGAAGATCACTTCCAGCTTTTGAATGGACTCAAGCTGTAAGAGATCACGGTCAACAGAATGGTTTCAAGACCTTTATTGATGATTTCATGTCTATAGTCTATACCTTGTTTTTCAATGAACTTCCACTTAGGCTACCCTCTGAATGCGAGCATTATCTGCATACCAATCCATGATTTAAAATTGGAGATTGGTACATTTCCAAAGATTATACTATTCTGAGAATTGATGGGTCTGAGTTGAGGCCTTACAAGCGTCCTGTCTACTTAACTCCAAGGATTTTTGCCCTCGAGTATATTAGACAAAAGCTTAATTCAGATCATGTTCATTTTGTTTCAAAGAACAAGAAAGCATCCTTCATGCTACCAGCTGAGATTTTGTCTTTCATTGTTAATGAAAATATGATGAAAGCTTTTCAATTTGAGGAAGATGTCTTTTGACAATATGATCACTATCAAATAATCTCTGACATGAAGATTGCAGTTGGTTTGGTGTCATATACTCATTGTTTAGATGCAGAAAAAGAGAAGCTGGCAAACAAAGAATCATGGGCAGAAGTGCAGCAAATCCTGCAGGAGCAACACTTGACATCAACAACAAAAAGAAAGTAACATGGATGTTGATATTACAATGGTAACTCCTCAGAAAGAAGATGTACAAAGGAACGTGTCTTATGATCCTATGGAGAAAGATACACCAGAACAACCTCTTGCTAAAAAACAAAGAATTGATCCCGAAGTTAAAAGAGAAATAAGTAAATTGAAGCAAGTTGAAAAATTTGTCTTTGAAAAAAATGTGGTATCAGTTATCCACATTCTAGCATTCAGTGATTCACAGAATATAGGCAGAGTCTTATGTGGTGAAGCTTCAAAGGAAATCACAGTTGTTGAGAAGGAGTCTAATGTTTTTACAGAGATGGAACTGAGCAAGAAATGTGCCAAACAAACCAAGGAGAGCTTATACTCCCAGCTCAATCATGAAGGATTTGCTTCTTCTAGATTACTATCTTCTATTGATTATGAAATAGGTATTTTGAAAATGGCTATTCTGCAACCAAAGATTGATAAATCAGAAAGAGATCTCAAGCCTCGTGACTATAAGACCACTAAGTTTACCGTTGATTTTGAGAAATTGCCACCTGAAGACAAAAATCAAATGGAATAAACAAACAGGAAACATAGTGGCCAGAGATCTAATACAAGCATCTGTTAATGTCAAACAGCTTAAGATGCGTATGAGCAAACTTGAGAATCAATTACAGATTGAGACGGCTACTAAGAAGGCACATTGATTTCAAAAAATGATCTGGGGCAGAAATTGGTTTCTTTAGGAACTACAGCAGAAGAAAAATCCTTTATATCTTCAATGATTAAAGAAAAGGACAAAGAAATTCAAAATCTCTGAGGAAGATTGAATTTGCCTGCTATTGTACATAGTCAGACCAAAGAGATAGTGGAGTTGGAAAAAGAGAAGATCCAATTAGGGTTCTTAAATAACAAAATGTAAAACTTGGAGCAGGTATTGACAGAATTAATAAAGAAAAGGCAGTTGCTTTATCAATCAAATTAGCTAAAAAGGTGACCATTCCAGATGTTGAGGAGATTCTAGCAGAATCAGATCAAGGGCAAATCATACAGCTCAAAAAGGAGTTATCAGCAATTCAAGAACTACAAAAAATGGAAGGTGACTATCAATTGAAAGTTTCAGAAATGACTAATTTACAAACATAGGTAGACAAGAGAAATGCATTGTTAGAGAGCTCAGAAAGATAAGGAAATAGCTGAGTCCAGTCAAAAGATTGTAGAGTTTGAAGAACTAAAACAGAATTCTAATAAAAAATCTCTGCAAAGAAATATTTGGTAGGAGCCAAACATTGTATATGGGACAAAATAAAATTAGTTATGGAGCAGATGAGAAGTCACTTTAATGTGTTTCAAGAAACAGAGAACCTGGAAAGAAATATGAGCATAAAGGTGAAAAGAGCTTGGGAACAATTAGGAGACAAAGTTCAAATTGCCAATGAGGTTATTAAATTCATAATTAGTAGGACAAGCGAAGATCTAGAGAAAATGGAAATCAGGGATAGAACTACTTTTATTATGGGTGTTAATACAGTAAATATCAAACATAGTTTGATAACATCAACTCAGAACAAATGTCAAGCAGTTCTACAATTTGGCCATCATTTCAGATCTAGATTTTCTTAAGTGTTTGAGCTTGGGCTTCCAGTTCCATGGAACGAGTAGAAATGGTTTTATCCCAGTGATAAATATGAAGAAACTCTTGAAAAGCAAAGATCAAATCATGTACAAGATTATACTAGACTGGTCCTATCAAAGGGAGACTTATTTTTGAGAAATTATCTAATGATTTTATGTTGCTCAGCAATCTTTAAAATATTCAGAAAAATTTACCTCCTGCATGCTATGATTTGTACACAGAACTAAATATTGCAGGACATAAAATGTTGGGGTATAAATTCCAGAGGGCAATTGACTAGCAGAGAATAGAAAGGTTAGAAATTCCTTTAATAAATCATGCTTCCACATCAACTCACATAACAACACCAACTTCTATGTCGGCATCGACGTTAGCGTCCATGTCAACATCAGTTCCAGGGTCCACGTCAGCAGGAACAAACAAGCAACGAAAGAAAAAGAATATGTAGATTCACCAGATAAAGATAGCCCAAGACAATTATTCCTAAAAATACATACCATTACCTCATAACGGAAATGAAAACAGTCAAAAGAAAAGATAAAAGGAAAAGAAGAACGGAGTACTGGGTATCATTTCCAGGCTAATGAATGAACCTACTTCACACAGTGTATTTGGTCATTTAAAGATCTTAGAAGTGGCTTTAAGAACCTGTGTCCTTTTGTCACAGAGGATTCATCCCCTGTTTGACCAGCTTTTTGTAATATTTTGTTTTTCATTCTTTGCTTTGAACTTGAAGCTTTGAAGTCAAAAGGCTTTTTTGGGATTTACACCCATGAAAACCTGTTTCTGTAAACATTCAAAGATTTGAATACAGCAGAAGTATTGTTGTAATTTCAGTTGATGGCTCTATAACTGCGACTGCTTAATTCACATATTATTGTTTCCATTCCTTTACTTCAATTTTATATTTACAGTATTTACTACTGAAGTATATTGAGGTTGAGGAATAGTAATGAATGCAATATGGAAGTTTCTTTATTTGTCCTATTTTTCTTTCTGCTTTCTTCTTATTTTTGGGTGTAACTTTCTTTTATATAAAAACTGCCCCGAGTAAGCATCTTATAAAAGAATTAGTTCTTCTTTGTTTCAGTGTTTTATTTTACATTCATCTTTAATTTTGGTTAAACAAGAATATGGTGTCCTTTCTGCAAGCATTACACATATTCATTGAGCTATTTCTGAACTCTGTATTTCTTTAATCACTTCCACTCTACTATTTCAAGTCTTGTACTTGGAACTACTCTCATTCTTCAATTTTATTGGAGAATTCTTAAAAAATAATTCAAAATTTTTACTATAAGAGGGTTAACCCCTTAGGCTACTGGAATCTTTCAGATAGTCTAAAGCGGGAAGGATATTTTTCCATCATGGGGTGCTTTGGCCCTGTTCTTCTCGATAGAACAGCTTGAGGAACAACACATAGTAAATAGGACTCTCTCTAGCTGAGCATGTTTTTGTAGTGGAACCAAGTTTGTCTGGTTTTACGGGTTTGACTTCGTTCCTACTTCGAGTGTTGGCGAGGTTTCTTTGTATCTTTTGCATTATATTCTGAAAGGGTTACCAGAAGTGCNAACCAGGAAGCCAGCTTCCGAAATCTAGAAGGCGCACTTCTGAATTTCGAAAGCTCGCTTCCTGGTTCAAAAATGCGCTCCCTGCCCATGAGGAAGGGTTGAACCAGGAAGCGAGCTTCCGAAATCCAGAAGCATGCTTCTGGATTTCGAAAGTTGGCTTCCTACCCAGCTTCCTGAGCGCACCCTCAGCTATTCCCGCGCGCTCCCCGTGAGGTCCGAGTGCTTCCATGCTTAAGATGAAAAAAGACTCATTTTTTTTGTTTTTTTGAGTTGAGTTAGAGTGTGGAGTGTGGTTAGGGATGGATTAGGGGAAAGTGAGGAGGGAATAAAAGATATTTTCCCCCTCTCATTTCCTCATTGTTTCTATTTGTGTTTGCTTGAGCTTGGAGGAGAGAGCAAAGGACAACTTGGAGGAGAGAGCAAAGAGGATCTTGAAGGAGAGAGCAAAGAGGAGCTTGGAGGAGAGAACAAAGGCAACCATCTATCTCAACTTT
>JASDQU010503884.1:18700-32974 GCA_032191745.1 Picea mariana
GTCGTGTAGATGCCACATCATCTTGATACTCTTCCACATGTTGAAATCTGATCTTGCCACTTGGCACTGCTGGAGATGATGATGAATGCTAAAAATAAAAATTTCCCAAATTAGCCATCTGGTCCCAAAAATTCAAAACTTATCGAAACTGACTCAAACTTTCCCCAAATGCTCGGGATGACTAGGAGACCACCATCATTTGTCTACTACTAAAAATAGAAATTCCTTGCATGCCCATGATATTATATTCATTGGATTCCATTTTCCGCAAGGAATCTGAATCCGAATTCGCAATCAGAATCGACATGTGAGCCCTGGTGTTCAACCTGCTAAAACTAGAAATTTGCAATGAATCATCCCAAAAGAGGTCCAAAACACTCAAAATGTCTCAAGGATCCATAATATGTGCTCAGAATCTAAATCTAGGACCTGGAGCTCAAACTGCTAAAAATAGAAAGTTCTTGCATGTCGCCTGGAAAAGTGTTATCGGGCCTAGAATCATGCAAGGACCCTCCCTGTATGCTCATCACTGCTCCAAACTATCAAGTGACCCACTCAAACCGTGTCTCCTAAAAAGTAGCACACCTGCTGTATGTATACATCTCTCTCAAAATGCATGGGAAACAAAGTCAACCCTAACCATGAACCAAACAACCATGTATCGATCATATACCTACCTCTAATGGGAACCAACCTTTGTTAACCACAAGTGCTAAACTCTGAGTGAAACTCAGAATTCCAACCAAAGGAATGGATGCTAGCTCTTAACCCTCAAGATTTTCAAGGGTGAAAATCTAGGGGTTTATAGGAAGTAAGGGCCCTGAAACGATGCCTCAACAACTGCAATAGGGATATCATGGATATCCGGGGGATTTGACCTACATGACCCTCCAGTTTGCTCAATGGAAAACTCAATTTGACTCTCAGTTGGCCAACATGGAACATAAATGGGACTCCYGGAATGTAGCGCAAGTGGGACACCTTCAAGCCATGGTGGATAGAGGGAATCAAACTAATACCTCCATAGCCAGTCTCAGGGAAATAAACAAGCAACACATTAATCAATGGCATATGGCACRTGTCTKATCAACAATTGCTCAAAATTTTGCAACCTGTCTATTTCCAAGACTTTGAGATAGAAATCGATTTAACTATCACCCTTTCCTTTGACCTCACCAATAGTGTAGTCCTCAAATCCTCATAACTAAGAGGCACATGCCCCTTACCAAACTCAACTGAATTTCGAAATCTGTTCAAATAATATGGACTTTTGGCCACATCAAATGGGATAGAACATGCATAAAAGAAAACCCAACTATATCACCAGCTTGTTATTTCTCTACCAGTTTCCAAAAGGTGTTTAATATCCCGATTTCTCCTGACTTTGATGGGGAATATGAACTTGTAGACAAGTTTAATGAAAGAGAAGCAATGGAGGATGAAGACCCACCAATCTCCCTTTTATTCCTTTGCTTCTTATTCTAGTTTTTCCCTTTGTGCTATTGAATTGGCATCTTCTTTCTGTAGTACCACTTTGATTTCCAAAGTCGTGCCAGGGCATGCTATGACACCACCATGACAATATAATCGGACTTGAACAAATCATACTGGGCCAGAACAGATAGGTTTGGAACAGTTCACACCAGAGATGGTTCAAACCAGTTACTGAACTACACTAGTAGGTCTGTTTCGTCTCGAACAGGCTAGTTCAACCAACCAGTTTGACCAATTCTGATTTGGAATGGCTCTCAAAAATAAGGTCCCACCAGAATGACACCATGCCCAAAATGCTAAAAAAATTAAAGGAACAAAAAGCCTTGCATGCTGTATACATGAGCAAACTGCAAAGTTTCCCATATATATATATATATATATATATATATATATATATATATGAGAGCCATTCCAAATCAGAAAAACTGGCCTAATATATATATATTATGTATTTTTAGTCAACCAGTTCTTCGACTCGGTTTTCTGGCTGGTTCTGGTCCAGTCCAGGTTTGACCTTTGGCCAGGTCCGGTTGTAATAACATGAGTCTAAACCCACTAATGATACCAAGGAGGTGGTCCATTACTCTTGTTAAAGTCCCAGAAAAGGGATGCCCAAATAACAGGCATTTGAGTTTATTGCAGGCCTCGTGATTTATGTATTTCCATGCTTCGGAAGTTGATGTGCCATTTGATTAGGTTTCTGCATTATCTTATGATTATGTTTGAAAACGAAATTCAAAAATTAAGATATTATTTATGATTTTTTGAAGGCAATTATATTTTTTCTGTAGAAATGCCTATCAGCGCTTAACATAAATTTCATAAAAAAATTTAACAAAAAAATGTTAAAAAATATTCCTACAATTGACAAGCCAAAAAGCTCTGGGTAAGTTTGAATGCTTCTCAACTTAGCAGTGGACACCACAGTTCAGCAGGCAATGGGCAGTGGAGCGCCACGATTCAGCAGGAGGTGGACCTTCGCACAGAATGGGAGCAACGAATGACTCAATAGAATGGAAAAAATGAATAATTGATGACCCTCACACAAAATGGCAGCAGCTCAATCATAACTCTATTGTGCTTTTCTTTCTGCATCTTCCTTTTTATAGAAGCCATCTTTCGCACTCCCACTTTGTATTGACATTATTGTACCCAGCAGTCCCATTGACCTACTTTAGTGATCATTTGTTGGACATTAATAGAATTATCTTATCTTATCTATGCTCATACAGAAGCTCTGCTCAAGTGGCAGCTAAACAACAGCACTCACAGCAGCTCTTAGAGCTACAACAAAATCAGTCAACACACCACAAGTCAAAAAGCCCTTGGTAAGTTTGACTGCCTCTCAGCTTAGCAGTGGACACCACAGTTAAGCAGGCAATGGGCAACGGGCAGTGGACCTTCGCACAGAATGGCAGCGAAGAATGACTCAACAGGATGGCAGAAATGAACAATTGATGACCCTCACACAAAATGGTATCATCTCAATCATAACTCTATTGTGCTATGCTTGAACAGAAGCTCTGCTTGAATGGCAGCTCAACAACAACGCTCACAGCTCAAGGACTCTGTGTGATTTGAACAGCAGCCCTCAGAGCTACAGCAAAATCAGGCAGACACTCTCTTTTGGGAAAGTACTTCCAAGCTTCTAAAATGTGTGAACCTATTGTTGATATGCTTTGCATGGTTGATGGTGACACCCTTTATATGGGTTTTATTTTTGAGGGCATGGCCCATAGTAAGGAAGYCATTGCTGCTGCATTTAGTAATGTGGAAAATGACTACATGGACATCTGGGAAATAATTGATCGCGGATGTCAGATGATGCATACCACTTTGCATGCAGCAGCATGTGATTTGGAGCCTTGATTATTTGTCTTAAATAGAGATAGTGGTAGGGCGATCACAARCAGACTTTACAAAGCTATCGAAAGGCTAAATAGTATCCAACTATTGCAAGGAAGGTTAGAAAGTAACTCAGGGCATACAGGCTAGAAGAAGGGAAATTTGGAACCACTGAAGCCAGGGAGGATCGTCCATGTGTTGATTGAGGAGTATGGTATAAATTACATAGGGCAGAAGCACCTAAACTACAACATTTTGCAGTTTTGAGTTCTGTGTCAGCTGTCACCCACCCAAAAAGAAATCCTTATGTTTGCTTCTTGTTTCAATGTTTCACCAGAGATCAATCTTGCAATGGCACCATATGTTGGCATGCACGTGTGCATCAAAGTATGCTACACCATAAAGATACAATATGGACAAGAATGCATTTATTGATATGACAATGGAATACAAGTGGGATAGTCAGTCCCAATGGAGGCAGGCAGCATTTTACTAGTTCTCCAGGATATATCTACCTTTCTCTTCCCTACATCTCTTTCTATATCTAATCATGCAGTGGTTACAGAAAGTTGAACCAGCATACCTAAGTATCTCTTAAATACATATTTTTTTATCACAACACGATAAGTTATTGTTAACATTTTAAATTAAGGAGACCTTTAGTACTAAACAATGTTTCCGGAGTGGGAGTGAGAGTGTTATTTCCCAGAAAACCTCAGGAGTGGAGCATCCTGGGAGTGTTTTATATATGTGTGCATGTGTATTCAAAAAAAGCATGCAGAATGCCAAATTAGTTGCATAATATATGAAAACATGCATATTTGTGCCACTTGTAAATGAATACTACATTACTATGAAGTTAGAAATGCCATCCATAGTACATTAATGATTATATTTAAACTTTGAAAGAAAGCGTTATGAACAAACGAGCAAGAACATAAACAAGAAAGAACATTTAAATGACAAGCAATGTTCCACCATCGCTTATATTGGGATCCTCATCATTAGTATCATCCTTCATCTTTTGCCTCTTGTCTAGCCTTTGCCTCTACCTAGATCCTCTAGGGACATCAGTCAACATCACCCAATTTTGATGAAACTGTCTAATCCAAGCCTTAAAATATGGTAGAAAAAGCTTAACATGCCTAATCAATGATTTTGGTTTGAGTGAAGGGTACATTTTTGCTAGGGCTATGACAAAGGAGTTCAACAATCAACACCACCAACAATGGGGTACATAAAAGGCTTGGTGCTCTTGATTAAATGACAATCACATACCCTCATATGTAATAGAATCCACTGAAAATGCTGCAATTCCATCAATCTTGAAATCCTGAAAACTGTTAAGTAGAATTTCCTATCCCATTCAAAATTCAGCAGACTTAACAGTTTTCGAGATTTCAAGATTCATGGGATTGTAGCATTTTCATTGGATTCTATCACGTATGAGGGTATGTGATTGGCATTTAATCAAAAGCACCAAGCCCTTTATGTACCCCAATGTTGGTGGTGTTGATTGTTAAACTCCTTTGTCATGGCCTTAACAAAAATGTACCCTTCACTCAAACCAGAAGCATTGATTAGGCATGTTAAGCTTTTTCTATCATATTTTAAGGCTAGGATTAGGTAGTTTCATCAAAATTGGGTGGTGTCAACTGATGTCCCCAGAGGATCGAGGTAGAAGCAAAGGCTTGACAAGAGGCAAAGAATGAAGGATGATACTAATGATGTGGATGCCAAAATAAGCGATGGTGGAACATTGCTTGTCATTTGTGTTTGTCATTTAAAAAATTAAATGTTCTTGCTTGTTTATTTGTAATACTTTCTTTCAAAGTTTCAATATAATCATTAATATACTATGGATGGCATTTCAAACTTCATAATAATGTAGTATTCATCTACAAGCACAAATATGCATGTTTTCATATATTCTACAGCTAATTTGTCTTTCTACATGTTTTTGTTGAATATATAAACGCAAGATATATATATATAAAACAGATGCTCCCGGGACACTCCGCTCCTGAGGATTTTTGGAAAATGACACTCCCGACGGATAGAGTTCCACCAGCTAACAAGGGGACTGGCTCCAACTACTTTAGGGCGGGGTCTTCTTGTTCCGTTGTACTTGAAAAGCTAACTTATTAAGTGTACAGCTTGTAAGCTGATGACTCGGCCCTTGAAAGAGTGTAATCCTCTTTAGCCTATTTGGAGGTATTACACCCAGTCCTCAAGAAGTGGAAGTTTTCCCAATCATCGAGAAGTTCAAAAAACCAGGCTCTTTGTCGGATCTTATTGACCGGTTAACAATCCCATTTAAGGGATCCAGTTTGAAAGGGCCCATGCTCTCCTACCTAGTCCTGTCTTATCGGAAAGTTTTGTCCCGCTTCTTGCACCACTGATTTAATTGCCAACATTTTTGGTCAAACCTACTCAAAAACCAATCATGGTTCAATGTGTCCAAGGAGCATTGAGGGAGCGTGCTCCCTGCTCCATGAGCGTCACATGCCCCACAGTGGCAGGGAGTGTCCTATTGAGCCCCAAAGGGTGCTCCCTAATTTTGGGAGGACGCTCCCACTCGAAGCACGGTTTTGGGGGGCAGCGGCCCCTAGGAGGGCGCTCCCAACAACATTGGTACTAAATTAGACTCCACCTAACACGAAGACATTCCTAATAAGAAAAGCAATACCCTTTCAACAAATTGCTTAGGTGGGCCTTGCTTAAAAGGTCTAACAATAAAGAGCATGTATTTTCTTCTTGGAGGTCACCAGTTCGAATCCGGAGGGGGTAGGTTATGTACACCTCCATAGACTAAGCAGTGGAATTGCTGCACAATGGGGGTCCCTTGTCCCACAAACAAGGAGGTCTCATACATCATTTTGGTGCCTAGCTAGGCCATGACCTTAAAATTAGATTATTATTGTTATTGTTATTATTTTTGAAGAGTAGGATGGGAACCTTGGCATGGATGCCAAAAAAAGAAAGGCAATTGCACCATCACTAACCAGGGAAAGCCTAAATGAATATATCTGAACATGTATTAATTAGTTACTTAGGAATCCTCTCATTTCCAATGTCCATGACTATGAAATGTAAGTTTCCAGGAATATTAAATGATTTGTTCTCCGACAAAAGAAATCTTAATTATCAGAATAATAGTATCTTGTTTCTCAGTTAAAAATTCAAACTGGAATAATGAATACAATGTGTAGTTTGCAAAATCACCAACAAAATGCCAAAAAGTTTTACTAAGGATTCAAGATATCAGCTTCAAGCCCCTCTTTCCTACAAATTGGTTGATAAGATACTATGCTTGTCCTTCTCATGTTTTAACAATGCAAACTTTAATCACAGAATCAAACTTCAAAATTATGAGTGCTAATAAAGAAAAATGCAGTCCCGAGACTCATAGAAAATGCTTAGGATAGATGGGAAGCTATGCCTTGGCATATGTCAACACAACTTAAATACTAGAATGAAATATGGATTGGCTTATAAAATTTTCACTCTCGCTTACAATTGCAAAACAAACACTGCAGGCTTGTGGGAAGTTCTGGAAGCTTTACTTTCTGCATCTTGCCTTTTATAGGAGACCTTTTGGTACTCTGGCGACATTATTGTACTCAGCAGTCCCTTTGACCTACTTTTGTGGTCATTAGTCTGACATTAATAAAATTAAATTATCTTGTCTTATCTACCTTTAAATTCTACGAATGGGAAGTGAAAAACTTTAAGGAGCACGAAGAGTAAGGCTACATTTTGTTTGAAAACAATGGTACATGGACAATAGATAACAAGCAGCAAATTACCGTAATTGATTAGACAAACTATCCGGACATTATAATAACCAAGAAACAAGAAGAACAATAGATATTAGATACTACTACTACCATAGTACCAAAGGGTACCACTACTACCATAGTGCAACGCTGAAAGAATCTCCCATATTATAATTAACTAAAGTTTAATGGGATTGTTTTAGACCAGTATAGCTTGAAAATTTACTCGCCAATGGTCCAATTCCAAAACAATTGGAACCGTTTCGCTGGCACAAATAACATAGGCAATAGAATAACAGTTCCTTCCAACTCTAAAGGGCATCGACCCCTACTACCTTAGAGGAGCTCAAGCTCTAAGCTAATCAAGTATACTGTATGTGCCTTAAAATTTCCAAATTCAGGTCAGACATTTCAACTGTATGCTATTATGAACTGGCGAAGCTCGGGGTTCAAATGTATCCTCGAACTTATATTGGGCACCCACATTCTTAGTGGCTTGGGAGAGCCCCACCACCCGGTTACGAATTTCCGCTTACGACGCTTATATCGGTTGAATATGTAAGAATCGCTTATGATATTTTCATTTCAATTATGAAATTGATAATGGCAACCCTGTAATATGTACGCATTGTCAACCACTTTGCCTTTACAAATTCTATGAATACATTATAATTGCACAAACAACATAAGCCCTACTCAGAAGTCCTCAATCGTCGTAGGGAAGACAACTCAAAGTAATAAGGGGCCTTAGTTTCAGACTCCGTACACACAGCATTCATTCATTCAACAACAGACCAAAAAAAGTGATTTCCCATGCAATTCAAAGTGGGTATAGTAAGAATTTAATGGGGTATCATCAGAATCAAAGTGGGTTCGGTCAGAATTTAATGGGTTTAATCAGAAACAAGGTGGGTTTAGTCCGAATTGAATGAGACTCCATCAGAATCAAAGCAGGTTTAGCCTGAATTTAATGAGGTTTAATCAGAACAAGCCCTGCATAAAGTTCAGCAACTTACAGAAAATGAAATTCCTCTTCCAAGATATCATTGATCAAACAAAACCCACTTATTTCAAAATATCTACGATTATTATTCTACTTCTAAATTTTCTCAGGACTGTAACTTTAATTCTACATGGTTGGATACGTACAGACGATTTAGAACGAATAAAACTCACAGGATAGATGAAGACTGAGAAAATCAAAGTGGGTATTCTTCAAATTATCACAGTTGACTGCTAATGCTCCGAAATCATCTCCTGCGTCTTCTCAGCCTGCGGGAAACAAAGGCAATAATAGTCTTGCGGACAGCGGGAATAAAGGGTACTTCAGTTAGTCTATGTGAAGACTGTTGAAAGCCTAAATATTCATATCTCGACAAAAATATAGGACACCAAAAGCCATGAAGGTTCCTTCCTTGAATTGGCTTTCATTGCAATTTGATAAAAGAAATGATGGTAAAGATTTGTAAAGACCATTCCAAAAGCTCTTTTAAGGCCTTGGTGAACCCTGACTGGGATTAGTTTAGTTTTTCAAGTTTGTTACGCTGGCTTGATGTCAGCACAGAGGTTGCTTTATTGTTTGCCATGATGATTCAACGTGAGTCATTTTGTCGGTCATGGAAATTGTGCTAATGGAATGAAGTTATTAAACCACAATTTAATGAACACGATTATCTAGGTAGAATAAACTATTAAATTTAAAAAATATATTCAATTTTCCACAATCCAACGGAAACCATTATAGATATAATAAACAATAATAAACCATTGGATTATTTATTTCACAATATCCTATAAACCAGTAAGCACGCTGCATCTGTAGCGTTAAATTGCACATAGAATTCTGTAGACGGGCGGAGGATTAAGACACAAATTCTTTCTTGTTTTTTTAAAAAAAGGGAGGGCGGATAAACGGTCATTTAAAAAGTGTTTTACAATACGAAACCATTGTGTCATGGCATTATCTGATAAGCTCTCTCCTTGAAGTGAATTTGTTGGAGTTAGAGATAAAACTTATGGTGGGTTTTTTTCAGAWTTTTCTTCATAAAATATTTCTTAATAATGTAAAGGGTTAAGGATTAACACGAAAGTATTAATCAAAGACGCAACTATAAACTTTCCATTATGGTGAAGAGACGTCATGTGTGCTCATCTCGATTATAATATTTAGTTACCTTTTTAATATTATAACGTTATTGACCTTTTAATATTGTCTTGTGTACATGTTGCAAAATTCTAGCATATGTGTAGCAAGAATAATATTTAATGATCAGATTAGCTTAGAAGAGATTATATTATGAAAATCGATCTCATTATTTTAATTATTTATTTTAATAATTATATTTTAAATTTTATATTAAAAAAGATAGATTGTATAGATATATTTTCTATTGTCAATGGATGTAGTATTTGGTTTTATGTATGGGATTAAGGTTAAATGTTGTTAAAAAACATATGATTTTATTTGAAGTAGTCTTAGTAATGGGCAAAGGGACATTGTCTTAGCAATGGTCACAAGGGATACTAGTTTTTTTGTCATATTATTTAGGTTGAAACTATGTTTTGATCCTTGAGTAAGACCTACAAGTTCTTTTGATTGGGTGAGAGTTAATCTTCCTCAAATGTAAGGAAATAGTTTCACATTCAAGACCCAAACCACCAACCTATTATTATTTTAGATGGCATAATTTTCCTTAAATAATGGTGATCATCAATATTCATTAACAACTAAGTTATGATAAATTCTTTCACTTCCAAAATATTTATTATTTTTAAAACCAAATTTTAATATTTAATTATATAACTATTTTTTAAATTAAAATTATAAATCATGTTTAAATAAATAATGTTTATAATGTTAACTCAATTGATCAATTAATTTATCATGCTTGTTTTTAGTCACCCATCTATAAATCATTAAAAAATATTCATAAAATTTCTACAAATACATTTACTAAAAAATATTTATTTATATTTATAATTTTTAAAAATCTAATTAAAAATCAATCAAACATTTTTTAAATAATTCAATACTTTTTAAACATAGTTTATCCAAAATATGTGTCTCACTTTTTAAACACAATTTATCCCAAATATACTTTTTAAACATAGTTTATCCCAAATATAATTATTTAAAATGTGTTATCTCATTTATCTACTTGTAGAATGTTCAATGTACAAGGATGATAAATATCAAAGATATTTAAAATGTGTGTTCTAAGTTTTCTACTTTGTTAGATTTAATTGAAACGTGTTGGATTGCAATGTCAATCAAAAATAAATATATTTTAATTTTTCAACATTTTTAAAACATAGTTTATTTAAAATATAATTTAAACCAATGGCATTTTTTTAGTTTATTTATTTTAATTAAGTTATATTATCAAACAAAATCATTCTTTATAAAGAATAGTTGAAAGATCTATTTAAGTTTAAGGTGTAGGTGGTTTTGGTTTGATATTATGTTATCTTGGATAGTTTGTGATAGTTTTTAGTAGTTTGTCGCCTACCATAAGGTTTATAAGAGTTATGTGTGGCTCTTATGAGGTTYAAGGATGGATCATTTAATCCAATATTAGTTTTGGTAATTCACAATGACATTGTTATTGGAGAGAAGGAGCATGGGTCCCCTTCAAAGCAACTCACTGAAGTTGTTCTGCAAGGTAATAATGACCTCCTAAGGACATTCACGTTGATGTCTTTGCTTTTGGATGAGATGTTATTTGTAAATCATATAAAAATCACTTGTTGTTTGAGTACTTTGATGGTCACATAACCTTGAAGACCATGATTAGGGCCTAAATGAAGGAGGTATGGGAGTCACATGGTTAACACTTGCATGGCACCTATAGCTTGACCAAAGGCTCTATCTATTTTCTTTCTTAGATGAGATTCATTACACTACCAAAGTTTCCGACAATTCATGGGTTTATCATAATACCCTTGTTGTTTGTCGATGGAATTCCTTGAACTTCATATGTAATTTTGGCCCTTCCTTGAAAACATATATGTAATGATAAGTAGCTCTATCTACCATGATCCAACTTGTTTGTTCAACCCTCGACCTCATAAAAGGGTTTGTGTTAAGATCAACATGTCCAAAAAACTAAAATAATTTGTTTTGATCCAAGTATGGGATAGAATGATTGAGAAACATGTCAGATACAATTTTTCCAACACATGTTTTAGATGTCAAAACCTAAACAATAAGATCTTTGATTATGCATTAATCGCCAAGACAAACCACCATGGACCTCAAGCAACCAAGTCCCTTAAGCTTAGATATAGATAACTAATTAGGCCAATTATAACCCTAATGAAGGTGGGTTTAGGTACTTTGGAAGAACTCCCAAAACAAATATTGTATAGCCTCAAAGGCTCAACCCAACAAATTGATGACTTTTGAGATGTTGATGGCAAATAAACCCATAGTTTCAGTTGCTAGAAAGGATGTGGGGTGCCCCTCCTAAAACATCTCCTCTCAATGCAATGATAGGATGGGGTGTTTCCCATCTCCTCCAATCCTCCGCTTTATATCTGTCTGGTTTGAGGAAATATTTGAGATATCTCAAGCCATCAGTGATCTCAGTGAAGTTGTAAGAGAAGATGGCTTTGTAGGTTTCTAAGTCCACCCCTGAAATCCCAGAATAATGAAATGTAGATTTTGTCACGTTGATATGGAGCCCCGGCGCTAGACAAAAGGTTTTTAAGATGGAATCTATCTCCCTCCATTCCTATATGTTTGTTTTTTTCATAAGTAGAACATCATCCACGAAAAATATGTGAAGGATCTGAACTAACCTTGAAACTTTAATTCCATTTAGTCTCCCTTTGAGCTGGCTTTTCTTGAGGAATAAGCTTAAGCCTTCCATAGTCAGGATGAGCAATAAGGGAGAGAGAGGGCATCACTGCCTCAATCCCCTTTCACTCTGGAAGAAAGGGTTTGCCTCCCCATTTACCAGAACTGCAATAGTAGCACTGGAGATGCAACCCAAAATCCACTTTGTGAAATGAATGTCAAAACCAGATTGTAGGAGGATCAATCTCAGGTAGTCCCGATTAATACAATCGAAAGATTTTTTGAGGTCTAATTTTATAATAAGTGCCTGTAACTTTTTCAGTTTAATGTTTTGGAGACATTCTTGTGCAGTACTAATGGTGTCAAGGATGTGTCGACCTTTAAGAAAACCCAACTGTTCTCTAGATAAAATTCTAGAAAGGAATGGTTTGATCATATTAGCTAGGATTTTTGTAATGATCTTATAGCACAGATTGCATAATGTTATAGGCCTGTAGTCTCCAAGGGTAGCCAGGTTGTTTGATTTTGGAATAAGTGCCAATAATGTCGATTTTATAGCTCTGTTAATCCCACCTTTGTTCCTGGAATCTTCAAACAAATCCCACAGATCATCTCCTACAAGCTCGAAGAAGTGTAGATAGAACTCAACAGTCCATCCGTCGGGTCCAGGGATTTTTTCCCTTATGAATGATTTGGGAACATTCCAGATCTCATATTTAGTACATGCTCTAGAGAGTTGTGCATCTTCCTCCTCACTAACAAGTCTAGTAAAATGATCGATGATGGAAACGTGGTCGATATAATTTGTATGGCCTAAATCATTGTAGGAGATTTTGAAAAAACGGTGGGCCTCTATAATAAGATTTTCTTGTCTCGAAATAATCACATCATCTTCTAATTTTAGTTCCCAAATGTGTTTTCAATTTCTCTTGTGGCTAGCAAAATGGTGAAAAAAAATTGTATTTTGATCCCCGCTCTTAATCCATGTTGCCCTGCTCCTCTGTCACCAAAGTTATTCTTCAACCAGTAAAAGTTAGTTTCGCTCTTCCTCTAATGTCTTTAAGGTATTGTCCATCTCGGGAGACTGAGTCCCCAATGAGTACTCCAAGATCAAAGTCTGTATTTCTTCTTCCAACTGTGATAATCTAAAAGTTTTTTTAATCCTCTGTAGTTTAGCCCATCTTTTGGCCTTTTGTTTCAAGAGTTTCAATTTCCACGCAAATTGTCTCTGTAAGTCCAATTCTTGTAGAAAGTTCTGACCTATCCAAACCTCAGTGACTAACCACGAAAAATATGGGTCTTGTAGCCACACTGGATTAAACTTGAAAGGGAAAGTCGACCGGTGAATAGAAGTGTCAAGCTGCCAGAAGACAGAGGCATGGTCCGAGAGAAAGGGTGTGCTACCCAGGACCTGTACCTTCCCGAGTGTTGTAGGAGGTATTCAGAAATGAATACTCTATCCAGCAACTTAGAGATGCTCTCCAAACCCGCTCTACCATTCATTCAAGTTGGAATTGTAACCATCGGGAGGATATCCACCAATTTGTTTCTAAGGAAGATCGCTCGTAAATGTGTGGTTACCTGGTCTTGTAATGTTGTACCCCCCCCACACCTCATCTGCATTTAGAGTGAAGTTAAATTTGCCCGCAACAATAAGGTTCATTCCATATAGAAGGCCTAGTGCAGAGASTTTATCCCATAAAGTGATTATGTCCGTGCAGGGGCCATAAACATTGAGTAAAGTAAGMTRCCTTTTTTTTACGCAGCAGTTACCTGTCAGYAATATACCGTCGCAACTAGGAAAGGTTCCAAATCGTATTTTTTGGCATCCCATGCCGCTAGTAAGCCTCCCGACTTGCCAACTGATTTTACAACACAGACAAACCACAAGGGTCTTAAGGTACTTAGGAAAACTTGAGCTCTCTGTTCATCGACCAGAGTTTCTTGTAGGAAAATGATGTTGGGTAAAGTTCTGTCTAAAAGTCACCTAAGGGAATCCTTCTTTAGGGTGCCTCCCACCCCTCTGATGTTAAGGTAAAGTAGTATCAAGATCTTGACCTGTCTAGGGATTTTATGTCTCCAAGCGCCCCAAGATCAGATGAGTCATAAGTAGAAGTAATCAAGAGAATAATATCAGTGTTAGTTTTTTCCGAGCACTACAAGTTTTGATTGGAGAGCTCTCCAGCCCCAATCCCCGTGACCAGGAGAGGTCTTTCTCAAGTGTATCACCAAATTTATCACAAGGAGTTGAAGAGGAGGACGCCAACTTCTCTCTATGGATGAGATACCTTCCTTGAAAAGTGGGTAAAGGCACAGGTAGCAGCGTCTCTTTATATGTAGGAATCAAAGTGTTCAAAA
>JASDQU010503885.1:1726-15365 GCA_032191745.1 Picea mariana
ACATCCAACCCTTCAAGGATGAGGTATTATGTGATGTTTCCCCACTTGATGTATGTGATGTTCTCTTGGGCCTGCCATTTATGTGGAAGCGCCATGCTATCTACGAGTCTCGACCCCGTAGTGTCATTGTTACTCTAGGGGGTCATCTCTACAAGATACCAGAGGTAGTTCCAACTACTGTCCCACCTAAACAATGTCACAAGGTAATATCTCATACTACAAAATTCATCTTCTTCACAATCTGTTCAAAAGGTGAACGAAAGGATACTGCAACCACTACAACCTCGCCCCAAGCACCTTCTATCCAACAGAAGTAGGTCGACAATATTGCATCAAAGCGCAAAGGTTCCTTCTGCACATAGTCATCTCATGTATCCCGAATGGTTGAACAGATTCAAACCCGCCAACAACAGGTTTGTGACAACCTTTCACAAACCAAGAAGTGCATCGTCTCTAACAATGCAAGCAACTCATCAAGATGCAGATTCAACAAACGCTTTTCCCTCTCCCCCGAGTACTCAACACAATGGACACCATTTCTTTCTAAGGAGGTAGGATTTATTTAGTTGGATATCAGTGGCCATCCACCTTTTCCAACTGGCTCAAAATAGTTTTATGGCAATTTTGGTAATTTACTATTTTTAGTAGTTTTTAACTTCCGGGGCCATTGTGAGGGCCTAAATGAATGTTTTATAGTATCGAGCTTCCAAATGATAAACAAAGGCTTTGATTGAGCCCCCAAAATCAATATCCTCGATGATACCTTTCAAATGAGCTATCGTGTGCCCCAAATGGAGATCGTATGCCAAAGTTATGCCCTCGGGAAGTTGATACACCAGTCTACCCAAAACGGGGTCCACAAAACTGTTGGCATTTCATATTTTGTGGTTATTGTTTTGGATTTTTTTTATGACAAAAAGGCCTTTGGAGACTCATTGTAAAATAATTTTCTTGCGAATGCGAGTATCCGTCACATCTCTTCTCATAGATAAGATACCACCGTTCTAACGAGTCTTTCACTCTGTATTTTTACAGTCTCTGTACATTTATTTCATTAATAGAAATCATGTATTATTGTATTTCTCTATTTCTGGCAATATTTATGTGTATTTCATTGTAATATCTCTGCTTTCATTTCGTTCTAAAAAATAATCCGGATCAGTGGTATCAGAGCAGGCTACTCTTAATCATTTTTTAGTGCATGTCCTCGATGAGGTCCGAGTATAGCAAGTTGGGTCTCGAGCTTGTCTCTGTTGAGGACAATCGCTCTCGCACTCCCAAGAAACCCTTGATGGCGGAAGAAAAGAAAAACAAAAAAGTAGACAATTCTATTAATCTTTTGCTTGAACAAGCTCTCACACGACATAGGGACGAAATGATTGAGAGTTTTTCCCATATCCTTCAACCCATGTCGATAACAACAGGCACGTCTTCATCAAGCAACCACTCTGGAGGAACCTCGCCTTTCAAGGTACACGTTAATTTTGATATTCCCATATTTGAAGGATAGATAGATGAGGATACCTTAGAAAAATGGTTAAATTTGCTAGAAGGTTATCTGCTAGAATGGTTAAATCTGCTAGAAGGATACATGAGATGGACCACACTGTGGCAAGAGAGGGGCCAAGCAGTTCCAGAGTTCACCAATACCTTCCATACCTTACGTACCAATCTGGGTATCAAAGACTCTGAACGACATTTGGTTCAGAAATACCATGGGACTCTACATAGATACATCCAAACTGAAATGATTTTTTTGGACATCTCATCGCTCGGTGCTACTTATCGATATGTTGTTAAGATTGAGAAGAAATTTAAGCACCAGAACAAATGTGATTTTGGGTCTGCAAATCCGCAACAACCAAAGTATGATAAATATGTCCCTAACAAACAGTCTCCTGAAAACCAATCCAAGCCACATGAAAATAAGTGTCACGGAAAGACGAAGGACACCGGAAAATGGTGTGATTTCCACAAAATATCTTGGCACAACACCGATGAATGTCTCTCAAAACAATCATTGGTGGTGGAGATCAAAGACAAGGAGTTGAACCCTGATTCAGAACTTGATTCGGAAAATGCTAATAGAAGACAAATCATCGACGTAGACCCCACTGCTAATGTCACAACCCCAGCAATTCAACTAGAAGAACCAACATATCCTGAAGAGGGGGAGCACCTTTTTCATTCATAGATGTGGGTTAGGGGGACCCCACTGAATTTTATTGTTGATAGCAGAATCCATCAGAACCTCATCTCAGCGGAGGTCTTCAAACAGTTGGGATTGTCAACAACACCACACCCGCAACCATACAACATCGGGTGGCTTTGCCATGGATGAGATCTCCATGTCAACCAGCAGTGTCAATTGTCATACGACATCCAACCCTTCAAGGATGAGGTATTATGTGATATTTCCCCATTGGATGTATCTGATGTTCTCTTGGGCCAGCCATATATGTGGAAGCGCCATGATATCTTCAAGTCTCGACCCCGTAGTGTCATTTTTACTCTAAGGGGTCATCTCTATATGATACCATAGATAGCTCCAACTACTGTCCCACCTAAACAATGTCGTAAGGTAGTATCACATACTACAAAATTCATCTTCTTCACAATCTATTCAAAAGTTGAATGAAAGGATACTGCAACCACTGCAGCCTCGCCCTAAGCACCTTCTATCCAATAGAAGCAGGTCGGTAAGATCGCAGCAAAGCACAAAGGTTCCTTCTACACATAGTCATCGCATGTAGCCCAAATGGTTGAACAAATTCAACCCCGCCAACACTAGTTTTGTGACATCCTTCCACAAACCAAGTAGTTCAACATCTCTAGCAAGGCAAGCAACTCACCAATATGTAGATTCAACAAACTCTTTTCCCTCTCCCCTGGGCACGCAAAACAATGGATACAATTGATTACTAAGGAGGGACGATTGGTACAGGTGTATATCGGTGGCCACCCACCTTTTCCAATTGGCTCAAAACAATTTTCTAACAATTTTGGTAATTTACTATTTTTAGCAGTTTTTAACTTTCGGGGCCATTTTGATAGCCTAAATGAAGGTTTTTCAGGATCTAGATTTTTAATGATAGTCGAAGTTTTTTTATTGATCCCCCAAAATTAATCTCCTCAATGATACCTTTCCAACGAGCTATTGTGCGCCCTAAGCAAAGATCGTATGCGAAAGTTACGCGCCCGAGAAGTTGATACACCAAACTACCCAATATAGGGTCCACAAAACTGTTGGCTTTTCATCTTCCGAGGTTAGGGTTTTTGATTTTATTTATGATAAAAAGGCCTTTGGAGCCTCATTGTAAAATCATCTTCTTGTGAATGTGAGTATTCGTCACATCTCTTCTCAGAGATAAGATACCAGCATTCTAGAGAGTCTTTCACTCTGTATTTTTACAGTCTCTGTACATTTCTTTCATTAATAGAAATCATATATTATTGTATTTCTCTATTTCTGGCAATATTTATGTGTATTTTAGTGTAATATCGTTGCTTTCATTTCGTTCTCAAAAATAATCTGGATCATCCAGTGGGACGATTTTCCGATGACATGGTTTCACAAAGTAAGGTTCCATATCGAACGAGTGGAACATCATTGCAGCATAGAAGTATCGATAGATCGGTGGTCGATGCCACAACATCCACCACGTCAGTGCCATAAAAACTTCCAAGTCAACATTGTTTGTAAGGTAGCTAGAGAGGTAGTGGGGGGGGCCAAAGGGCCCATAGTGATAATAGTGGAGGTCATTCAATGTAAGGTGGACTAGGTCCACTATATTATTAAATAAGGCTCACTATGGTAGTTAGATATAATAAATGGGTAATTAGATATAATAAATGTAAGAGGACTTCTTAGAAGGTTCTACTTCTAGAATATTATACTTCTAGAAGATTCCTCCTCTAGAATGTTCTTAGGTGATGGTATCACTATATAAAGGGGTTCAAGCAATGTAATGGGATATGAAGAGAATTATTGTATTTGGAGTGGTAGCTCAATAGAAGGATGCCCCCTCGAAGATGCAAATGTACATGAGATGATTCCTTCCATAATATGATCAATTGTACGGTGTTGCCCTACCTAAAGGGTTTGATAGTAATAAAGGAGATTTTTCATATTGTTCTTGCATATCTGTTGTGGTGCTTTTGTATTCAGTCTTTGGTTCTTAATAAGTGGTATCAGAGCACTTTCCTTGGCAAACATTGTGGACAAATATTTTTTATTTTTGCAGATTTTTTTTTTCAGAGAAGAAAAAAGAGGGCCACGACATTCTAGAAAATTTTGGTATATTTCTGTGAAAAAACTGCATAAACAGGTTGTATATATGAGTTCCTCTCAGAAAAAAACCCAAGCTTAAAAAAAAAATCGTCAGAAACGAAGTCGGGGAAGTCAAGATATTGAAGTTTTAAAATCTGCAATTTTCAGGTTATTTTCGGCAGACGATGGCGCGATTTTTTATTTATTTATGTAGCAGTTGGAGGCCGAATTTTCCCAAAAAAATTACATATCTGAGTTTCTCTCACAATTTCACCCAATTTCAAAAAAACAATTAGCCGAAACGGAGTCCAGGAAGTGAAGTTATGAGCATTTTAAATTCAACAGTTTTTTAGGGTTTTTCTGGAAAACGCCATGATTTTCTGCAGTAATTTATTGGGTTTTTTCGTGATGGTGGAGGGACTGCAGAGTTCATAAATTTTTATAAGGTGCTCAGATGGATATTTCTTCTCAAACTTTCAAATAAATTATACAGATTACTAAAGAATTCAAAGCCCAATTGTTTGACACATTGAATGACAAATTAGATGACTTTGTAGATGGCCTCAGAGACAGCCTCAATGATAGTTTTTGTAGTATTCAAGATTCATTGGATAGCATGCAGGAGTGATTTCTTATGGTGGACCTTGGGGATGAATATAATCAAGAAATATATGTTTGGTATGATTTTGAGGTCGATTGTGATGATTGATATATGGATAGTTGTCATTTCTGGGATGACAACCACTTCCATATTTTATTTGATGACTCTACTCCACCTTCTGTAGAGAACAAAAATCTCCCACACCAAGAGCTAGTTATGATTACCAACTTCCAACCTACATATTCTACAATGGTATTGTTCCTTCCAGATTCAACATTGACCATTTCCCACTATTTGATTGGATATTCTTATTTGGATCCACATGATAGGTGTCAGTATTGGGAGCATCATTTTCAGTTGGTTATTGGGTGTCGATATCTTCTGTGTGGAGTTCACATGAGCACTTGAACATGGGACCTTGGTTTACAATGGAGATTGGACTACTTCAGCATGGTGGCTTCCATTTTTCAATGGGACCCTAGTTCTCTAGTATACTTCAACACTATGGTCCACACTTACCCATGGGACCCTGGTATATGGTTGTACATCAAGCGTTGAGGACAACGCTTTCATAAGGGGGATGGAATGTAAGGTAGATAGAGAGGTAGTGGGGGGTCCCAGAGGGCCCATAGTGATAATAGTGGAGGCCATTCAATGTAAGGTGGACTAGGTCCACTATATTATTAAATAAGGCTCACTATGGTAGTTAGATATAATAAATGGGTAATTGGATATAATAAATGTAACAAGACTTCTTATAAGGTTCTAATTCTAGAAGATTCCTCCTCTAGAATGTTCTTAGGTGATGGTAGTACTATATAAAGGGATTCAAGCAATGTAATGGGATATGAATATAATTATTGTATTTGGAGCGATATCTCAATAGAAGGATTCCCCCTCGAAGAGGCAAGTGAACAAGAGAGGATCCCTTCCATAATAGGATCCATTGTACGGTGTTTCCCTACCTCAAGGGTTTGATAGTAATAAATGAGATTTTTCATATTGTTCTTGTATATCTGTTCTGGTGCTTTTGTATTCAGTCTTTGGTTCTTAACATGGTTTTCTTAGGAGGACGCGTCATATCGGATACCGGAAGGTTGAAGGTGTTGAGGGCCTCGTGGCCCGGTAGGCTGGTGAGTCGGCAGGCCCGATGCCCTAGTGGTCAAATACCCCGACAATGGGACCTAACATATCAACAAATCGATATATCATATCAAAGGAGGATCATTGCAATGTTAAAGAATTGATGGGATGATAGCTCGATATCTTGGTGGTCCCGGTGATGCAATGAATAGATCGACGATTGTGATATAATCAAGAACTAGCTAGACGACTACTGAGCGTTGAGGGTGTATTGTGTGCTTTGATGGGTAGTGATCATATCAATGGTTGATATTTGATTGAGGACCTCATCTGACAGTAGTTATGCATTAACTCATGTACAATGGAACCAATGAACATACCACTGGAGAAAAACAAGGAGATTGAGGCCAGGTTCAAAGGACTTCTACAACCCAATTTAATGGATAAAAGAACAATCCAGAGCCAAACCATTGGGCATGATATGTCTTTGTGGAAAACCCCCTTAGTATATGGGCTCTATAAATAACAATTCCTAAATTATTTTGGATGCATGAAATGTGTGTGTGTTCTGAGATTGCAGAACCAAGAGGGGAAGAATTTGGATGTGAAAAGTGAGTCGAGAGTGGAAGACGAGGCTCTAAGAATTTAGGAGGGTCGGAGAATGAAAGAGGATAAAATGTAATTGTCAAAGGGAGGCAGGGAGGATCAAGTTCAAAAAAGGAACTTTTGATGCTTAGTTGATGACAAAGTAGGTGTTATGCAGATGGAAGCATGAAGCGAAGTGTTATTTTTGCACAGTTGAGAATTTGAGAATATATTATTTTAGCAGGTCGGTGCCTGCAAGTATTGTTGTCGTGGGTTGGTACCTACATGTGTTGTTGATTTGGTGTTCAACTAAGTAGATTGGTGTCTCCTACATGTTTTTTCCTGCAAATATAATAGTCGTAGGTTGGTGCCTACATGCATTGCTGAGTTGGTGCTCAGTTGAGGAGATTGGTGTCTCCTGCAGGTTGGTGCCTACAAACATTGTAACAGTAGGTTGGTTCCATACAAGATTTTATAAAGAAACATTTTGTGGTTTTCTCCCATTTGGGTTTCCACGTTAAACCTCTATGTACTATTGTGTTGATGGGTTCAATTTCGTTCGACAATAGAAAGGGGTTCTCCCTGGTACACAGTCCCATCTAGACTATACATCGTTGGGATTATGAGACCCATCTAGAATTTGGACCATCTTCCATTGTTACTATTTTTAGGGGTTTTGGGTTGTTTGTGGATCGGTTTTCCGATGAGGGTGGATGGTGAGTGGATAAGAAATGTAAATATGTATATGAAGACTATGTATGAAATGCAAGGTAAATTAATACTAACCTACTTTAACCTATCCTAGCTAGGAGAATACTAATGTGACCAGTGAGTTGTAAGTTGAAACCAAATCCTACGCTACTTATACACAGATAACTAATATAAAAGAGTAATATCAGAAACAAGTGTATACAGATATGCATAAGCATAGTAGTGTAGATTACAATAATGCATACATTAACAACCCACAAATCTCAAGGCATTAAGATATTTAAAGAAATACTTTAAACTGAAGAATAACACAATTTGTATGAGAATTAATCTATAACAACATAACATTCTTACAGTCCATGGGAACAATCTCCATCTTCACCATAAGTAGTTCTCATCTCAGATCTATTCATACACAATAATTCCTTCTGTAACAACTGGCCCTGAGGGCTTCTCAATATTCATTAACAAAGTATAAGTCCTTGAATCAGTTCTTGAGTCTATACACTGCTTGAAAATCCAAAAAGTCCCCTTCAAATGGGGTTCTATTCTATTTTATATAAATGTTTACTAACCCCTACGTGCCTCTTCATCTTCTTCTTGGAGGAGCAGTTACAAAACTGGTTCACCTTCTCATTTCTAATGACAAGTGTACATAATAGATTCACCTTCTTATGGATTTCTACTACTCAAGTAGGTCGTCCCAACTTTCAGTTGATTATATAGCGATTCGATCCTTCTGTACATCAGTTGTTCTAATGTTGCGTTGATCAACACGATATTTCCCTCAAGGGTACCCATATCCTTTTCCAGTTTCATCATGAAGGCTTGTACCATGGTATGAATGTTTACTGGTTGTAGCAAGTGTTCATCAATGAGATCTATGGAGATGAAGGTAGTTGCTTCAACCAATTCCTTCCTACGATTAGTGTTTTCATGTACTACATTCACTAGTTCTTCTGACACTAGGTTCTTCCTAAGTTCATATAATCTCGGGAGCCAGCCATTCCTGATTAGTTCTTGGGAAAATTTGTGGGTCCTTGAGTAGATTTCCATGGATTTGGTGACTTCTCTATTAGCCTTTTGTATTATATGTTGGAAATGGTCTAGTGCATATAAGTTTTTCTTTCTTTCCACCTTTGATGGTTGGTAAATATTGGGTTTTTCATCTTGCTTATCTTCTATCCATTTGTGTATATATGATACGCCTTCGCGAATGGTGTTGTATTGCGATATCTTCATTCGTACATGATTATTTTACTCAATAACCATTGCATGTGTATTTTTCAAGAGGTGCAGATGGGCGTACATGTCAATGATATCTTCTTCAAGCTCGTTTTTGACCTTTTCGGTGTTGTCCTTGAAGCTTTGGAGGCTCCTCTCGTCAATCTTTACATTTTGAAGTTTTTCCCGAAACTCTCTCATCCTTAACTCCTTTTCTTCATTTTGCTGGCATAATCTTTGTATGCTGTTTATGTTGGAATTCATGAATGCAGATCCATCCTTAGCTGTGGAAATGAGGTCTTCTATGACATCTCTTGTGGCTGGGACATGGGTAACTACTGAGTTAGTTGTTCCTTCAGTTACTGACACTTATTTACCCACTCTTGCATGATTCTACCAGTCTTAATGTCATAAGGGAAGCTTCTTAGATCCAACACTTCACTCGGCTGAAACGACTCCCAGAGCTCAAGTCCTAAACCTCTACTAGTCATATCCATTTATGTAACTGTAGCATATTTTCTTGGGATGTCCACCTCCATGGGACGTTTTTCGCCCCTCCTATTTTCTATGTTTTCTTTTGTCTTTCTTCTTCAACAATTTTTTCAACTGCTTCTTTTGTTTCTTTCTATGCTTGCTCCACTGCTTCATGTTCCTTCATTTATTGTTCTGTTGCGACTTTCACTTTTGCTTCAACTTTAGCTTTATCTTTTTCAGCTTCAATCTTTTTCTTTTTTGTGTCATTTTTCTTCTTTCAAACCTTTTCTTTATCTCTCCTCTTTTTCTCTGCTGGTGCTTCTTCTTCTTCCTTTGTAGATCCCAAGTTTGTTGAGATGGAAATAGGGTAAACATGCCTAGTCTCTTCTTGTTCTGCCTCTTTCCTGGGTGCTTCCCTTTCCTTTTCCTCATCTGCAATTCTTCATTTCATCTGGCCACACTTATTGAAAATAACTTCGTCGTATGTCCTGGCRTTCTKGTGTACTTCATCCTCTTRCCAAAGTTATATAGTATACTTATACGACATGCTRATATTATTAAAATGTTCCTTGACAATATTCTTAGCATCACGACTCTTGAATATATCTTCTCCAAAGTGATAGGAAATAAGGGTATTTACTTCTGCCTCAGATTGTCTAGTATTTTCAAATAAATAATTATCGATGTACAAAGGTAGTGGGGGATAGAATTATTTCTTCAATCTATACAACATCCCTCAAAGTTTGTTTATAATAGTCTGATATGCTACTTCCTGAAGGACGAGCTTGTTAGGTACGAATCTTAGAAGTAGATGTGATGGCTTCATCACGCCATATATTCTTATGTAAGTACCATGCTCCATTAGATACCAATCCATGATCCATTTTATAACTACTATGGATTTGTCTGTCATAAAAGGGAGAGTGGTGCAAAATATGAACTCATACAAGGGATCAAGGAAGTGTTCACAAATCCTTTGGTATTCCACACGATATTTGTGCTACTAGATAAATTTGCAATATATTTGGATTGTGGGGTCAAAATTCAACCAAATCCATCTCATGTTAGGATACTTGTGAGTTACACACATTATGTCGATGAGGTAAAAGGACATATGGAAACCAGGAAATGTTCCTGGTTGGGCTTGCTTTACTGTGGAAATAAAAGTCGTGAGATTCTCAGACAATATGTATGCCCAATTGAATGAAGTCCTCACATATGTGCAACAATAAATCAAAGGCATGTATGATGAGGGGAGCAATGGTGCATAAGGTTTCCTGTATAACCTGCATAGCATGGATACCAAATATTGGTAGGGTCTTCTCAAGGCACTCGTGGGGTACCAACTTTTAGGATTGTATTTAAACTACTTGTCTGCTTTATAAAATTTGGGGAATAAATCCTTCGGTGTATACTCAAACTCATTGAGGAGTTCACCATGCAATATTTTACTTCGCTCCTCAATGTGATAGCATTTGGCTAAAAAATCCGGCCTAAAATAAGCCATGGACTCCTTTATTGCATTATAGACATATCTATTGCTTATGTCGGTGTTCTTCAAAATATAGGAGATGACATCTGCACAAGGAAAGAATGTTGGAAGTGTTGATACCCTGAAGGTCCCTAATTTTCTAATTTTCCTAAACACTTGGAGCTCATATTGATCTTTAGCTTCGGTGGAGAATTTTGATTTTTTTAACATGTGATAAAATTTTCCCCATTTTAAGGTTTCTCCATCCTTTTCCAGAAGTCCAACCATGTCATCATATATGCCCTCAACAATCTCTATCTCCCCTGCTTGTTGGGAACTTCCATAGGATTCGGCTCCTGATGCCTTTCATGTCGTTTTCTTTTGTGGTGGCATGTTTGAACCTGCCAAAAAGATAAGTTTAGAGCATATAAAAAGATACAATATACCATTTAAAATGCATCTAGAAAAATGATCGAAAATACCAGAGCCATTGAGACTATTTAGAAAATAGAGAGTTGTCCTCTAAAGATGTCAAGGTAAAATGTATGCATGCTTAATCACCCTGGTAAAACCTGGGGAGGAAGGGATGGAAATTAGGTATTGAAAAATGAAATCGGAGGTCGATAGGTTAAGTTTTCCGATACATGCTAGAGATGTTGGCGTTAAGTGTTCCGATAAAGTGAAGAGATGGTCAAAAAATTCACGATCGAAGATTTTGTGAACAACTCCTTCGATTGCATCGGAGGAGTTAGTAGGAACTCCTCCGATGAGGTCAGAGGATTTATTCGTAACTACTCTGATAAGTCGTTGGAATATTTTACCAAAAAACCTTGGTCGCGTGAAAATATCGATGGTCTTAAATGCAACTCTTCCAATCATATCATAGGAGTTGAGAGTAATTCCTCCAATATGGTCAAAAGAGTTATAACAAAGTGTTCTGAGTTGCGCAGGGAAGTTGTTTGTAACTCCTTTGAACGTATCAGAGGAGTTAGTAATAACTCCTCCGATGTGTTCGAAGAAGTTAGTTTCAATGTTTATGATATTAAAACTCTTAATGGTTTTCCATGAGCAAAGCATGAGAGTTTTGGGAGAGAGGTCGAGGACGGGTTTAAAGGTTGAAAGAGTCCCTTGGAACTCTTCCAATCGAAACCTATATGCAAATACCGGGGCTTTGTTTAATATATTAAAAGAGGGCTTGAAAAGAAACTTGGTCGTAAGGTAGGAAATAGGAATCTTCTTGGTCAATAGGGCCGGTGGGAGAGTAAGAGTAAGGGGGGGGAAGGCACTGGTACACATTCTTTGCAGGGTTAACCATGGGCATAGTGGCGGAAGGAACTGTCTGAGCGAGAAAATGAAACAAGAAATCAAATCAGGAGGTAAGAAATCAAACGAAATCCTAACCCTAACCCTAAAAAAATAGAGAGGAAAATATTCCCTTACCTAGATGCTAGCGCCATGTGGTGGGTAGAGATAAGTCAAAAGATCGAACAAGATAGATCGACGTGTTTTAACCTTGGGATTCCTTCTTACTCAAAATCTCTTGATCGGATAAAAATAACATTTCCTCCATTCCGTTTATATAGACAAAAGGTTGTTTTGGCATCAAATGCAGTAGGTGGGGTTGTTGAAGTTGGAAGGTTGAAGGACATGTTCTTCGATAATATCGAAAGCGATGAGAGAAACTCCTCTGATACGAATTGAAGGAGTTGAAGTTAAATCCTCTGATTCATATCGGAGGAGTTCCCTCTAACTTGTGCGATAGCATTTCATATCGAAGAAGATGGAAAGAACTCCTTCGATATGAATTGGAGGAGTTTGAAGTAACTCCTATGATTCATATCAGAGGATTTTTAAGTAAATTTTCCGATTTCAAGTTTTTTCTTTAAAAACCAATTCTTCATGATATTCCAAGTAAAACATGATTCTTCTAAGGAAAAATTGGACAGGGAGAGAGCCATTATAAAATATCTTAAGCTCAAAAGGTAATGAGGATCCATTTTCCAGAGGTTATTTAAGATCAAATGGGAAAAATGGAGGGTTGTTGTGCATGTCACAACATGTTGATTATATCGTTGTTTGTACATATTTATCATTAAACAACTCATAGTTGGTACATTAATAAATTGATAAATATTGTAAGAAAATAAAAACAGGTCTACAATGATTCACCCCCACCCTTCTTAGTATAAGTAAGTGTTCCAACAATTGGTATCAGAGCGAGGTTCCTTCAAGAATAGTCTAACCACTGGAAGGTGAATCCCTACAACAAACATGGATAGATAAGAAGGTTTGTCTACAAATAGAAACCCATTATTTGATGGATCATATTATGCCTTCTAGAGCATAAGAAAGAGAACTTATTTGATGGCACTTGGGTTTGACATTTGGAGTGTAGTCCATAATCGTTACACAACTCCATCAAGTCCACCTATAGATGCATATAGACATAAGCTTAGTGACAATAAAGCTAAATCCGTGAATGAAATCTTGAGTGGCCTAGCACATTCATAATTTGTCAAATTCATGCATTGTGTTTCAACAAAAGAGATGTGGGACAAGTCACACAATATATATGAAGGGGATGACAAGGTCAAGAAGGAAAAACTACAAACCTGTAAAGGACAATTTGAGACCCTTAAGATGAATGAAGAAGATAATATTGTAACATATTTCCTTCGTGTAGATGAAATTGTCAACGCCATCAGAGGACTGGATGAAGAGGTTAAAGAAACCATCATTGTGAAAAAAGTGTTGAGGTGACTTCCCTCAATATTTAATCCCAAACTCTCTACTATTGAAGAAATAAATGACTTAGAAAATATGATAGTGGATGAGTTACATGGAATCCTCACTGCATATGAAATGAGGATAGAATAGGATACACCAAAAAATCCATCAAGAAAGGAAGCAAACTTCAAGGCATCAAATAAGATAAGACAAAATAATACAAGATGAGTGACAACTCAAATAGTGAATTAGATGTAGAAGAAGATAACTTTGACAGAAATCTCAAGAGAGAGACAAAAAAATAAAAAAGTAAGATTACCTTCAAATGATTTAATTGTTGAGAAGTAGGACACCTTGTTGCTAAACATCGTTATGAAAAAAATAGAAATAGCAATGAAAAAGAAGATTCTAGATTCAAAAGGTACAAGAAGGGTAAGACTGAAAATAGGAGAAAGTTTTACAAACAAAAGAAGAATCTATATACCAATTAAGA
>JASDQU010503885.1:16217-28354 GCA_032191745.1 Picea mariana
CCTAAACTGCCAAAGATCACCATTTGACAAGGTTGGTCTTGGTTACAGTGAAAAGAAGGAAGTTGCAAATGAAGAAGCCTCAACCTCTTCAAAAAAATAAAGTGAAGAAAGGACCAAAAGCTATGTTGATATACTCAAAAAATATGTTAAGGTTGAAGACAACAAGAAGGAAGAACGATATGTTCCACAAAATACATATCTTCCTCACAAGGAAAGAATTAGGAAGACTCTCCCGTCGAGATGGAATCACTCAATCAGGTACCAAAATTCCATTTTTGGATATTTTTATTGGTATTATTGTTTGTACATATTTATCATTAAACTGCACATAACTGGTACATTAATAAATTGATAAATATTGTAAGAAAAGAAAAATGGATCTATACTGATTCACCCCCACCCTTCTCAATATACGTAAGTGTGCCAACAATTTGTATCAGAGTGAGGTTCCTTCAAGAAAATTCTAACCACTGGAAGGTGAATCCCCGCAGCACACATGGATAGATAGTAWGGTTCGTCTACAAATATAGYCCCATTATTTGATGGATCGGATTATGCCTTATGGAGCATAAGAACGAGAACTTATTTGATGRATCTTGGGTTTGACATTTGGAGTGTAGTCTAGAATGGTTACACAACTCCATCAAGTCCACCTATAGATGCATYTGGATAAAATMTTAGTGACAATAATGATAAAGCCATGAATGTAATCATGAGTGGACTGGAATGCTTATAATTTGTCAAWGTTATGYGTTGTGTTTAAGMAAAAGAAATGKGGGACAAGTTACAAAATATATATGAAGTGGATGTCAAGGTCAAGAAGGAAAAACTACAAACCCATATAAGACAATTTGAGACTCTTAAGACATTAAATGAAGAAGAGAATATTGCAACATATTTACTTCATGTAGATGAAATTATCAACACCATTAAAGGATTGGGTGAAGAGGTTAAAGAAACCATCATTGTGCAAAAATTTCTTAGGTCGCTTCCCTCAAGATTTAATCCCAAAATCTCTACTATTGAAGAAAATAAGGACTTATACAATATGATAGTGGATGAGTTACATCGAATCCTCACTGCATATGAAATGAGGATAGAACGAGATTAGCCAACAAAGCCATCAAGAAAGTAAGTAGCCTTTAAGGCATCAAAGAAGATAAGACAAAAGAATACAAGATGAGTGACATCTCAGATAGTGAATCATATGCAGAAAAAGTTAAATTTGTAAGAAATCTCAAGAGAGGGACAAACAAATACAAAATTAAGTTTCCCTTCAAATGATTTAATTGTGGAGAAGTAGGACACCTTTCTGCTAAATGTCCTTATGCAAAAAATAGAAATAGCAATGAAAAACAATTTCTAGTTTCAAAATGTGCAAGAAAGGTAAGACTAAAAATAGGAGAAATTTCTATAAACAAAATAAGAATCTATATGCCAATGAAGACAACAACTCTTCTAATGACAGTGACAATGAAACATAAGAAGTTCTCCTTATGGGTCTAGAAACACATACTGATGTCCTAGAAAATGGAAACATGGATTCAACAAAAGAAGACAATTCCAAGATTGATGCAGAAGTGGATCTTGAAGGAGAGCTCCTATGTGCTATAAATAAAATATATAGACCGATGAACAAGAAATTGATACAAAAGGAGAAACTAGGGAAGTACTGAAAAGTAATGCTCTATGCAAACAAAAGCACCAAGGAAACATAAATTATTATCACCGTCCTAAAAAGTTAAGTAGAAGAAGTAAAGAGAACCGAAGAAGTCTTAAGAGCTCAGGTAAGAGAAAAGGAAGATGTCTACAACAGTCTAGAATATAAAATAGTTTTCCTAAGAAAGGAGCTGGAAATATCACATACCAACATGAAATTTGAAAAGAGCTCTACAACCTTGAATGAAATCCTAAACTGCCAAAAATCACCATTTGACAAGACTGGTCTTGGTTATAGTGAAGAGAAGGAAGCTTCTAATGAAGAATCCTAAACCTCTTCAAAACAATAAAGTGAAGAAATGACCAAAATTTATGCTAATATACTCAAAAAATATATTAAGGTTGAAGACACCAGGAAGGAAGAACAATATGTTCCACAAAAGACAAATATTCCTCACAAGGAAAGAATTAGGAAGACTCTCCCGTCAAGATGGAATCACTCAATCAGGTACCGGAATTTCCTTTTTGTCTATTGCTATTGGTATTATTGTTTATACATATTTATCATTAAAATGCTCATAACTGGTACATTAATAAATTGATAATATTGTAAGAAAAGAAAAACAGATCTGTACTGATTCACCCCCACCCTTCTTAGTATAAGTAAGTGTGCCAAAAATTGGTATCAGAGTGAAGTTCCTTCAAGAACAGTCTAACCACTGGAAGGTGAATCCCTGTATTAGACATGGATATATAGGAAGATTTGTCTACAAATAGAGCCCCATTATTTGATGGATTAGATTATGCCTTCTGGAGCATAAGAACGAGAACTTATTTGATGGATCTTGGATTTCAAATTTGGAGTGAAGTCTAGAATGGTTACACAACTCCATCAAGTCCACCTATAGATGCATATGGACATAAGCTTAGTGAAAATAACGTTAAAGTCATGAATGCAATCCTAAGTGGCCTGGCACGTTTGGAATTTTTCAAAGTCATGCATTGTGATTCAGCAAAATAAACATGGGACAAGTTACAAAATATATATGAAGGGGATGATAAGGTCAAGAAGGAAAAACTATAAACCCATAGAGGACAATTTGAATCCCTTAAGATAAATGAAGAAGAGAATATTGAAGCCTATTTCCTTTATGTAGATGAAATTTTCAATACTAATAGAGGACTGGGTGAAGAGGTTAAAGGAACCATCACTGTGCAAAAAGTGCTTAGGTCACTTCCCTCAAGATTTAATCCCAAAATCTCTACTATTGAAGAAATAAAGGACTTAGATAATCTAATAGTGGATGAGTTACATGGAATCCACACTCCATATGAAATGAGGATAGAACAAGATAAGCTAACGAATCCATAAAGAAAGGAAGCATCCTTCAAGGCATCAAAGAAGATAAGACAAAATAATACAAGATGAGTGACAACTTAGATAGTGAATCAGATGCATAAGAAGTTAACTTTGTCAAAAATCTCAAGAGAGGGATAGAAAAATACAAAGGTAAGCTTCCCTTCAAATGATTTAATTATGGAGAAGTAGGACACCTTGATACTAAATGTCCTTATGCAAAAAGTAGAAATAGTAATGAAAAAGAAGATTCTAGTTTCAAAAGGTACAAGAAGGGATAACACTAAAAACAATATAAAGTTCTACAAACAAAAGAAGAATCTCCATACCAATGAAGACAACAAATATTTTGATGGTAGTGAAAGTGAAACATAATAAGTTCTCTTTATGGGTCTAGAAACACATACTGATGTCCTAGAAAATGGAAACACATATTCAATAGAAGAAGAAAATTCTAAGATTGATGCAGAAGTGGATCTTGAAGGAGAGCTTATATGTTCTCTAGGTGAAATATAGAGACCAAGGAACAAGAAATGGATACGAAAGGAGAAACTGGAGAAGAACATAAAACAATTTCTCTATAGAAATGAAATCATTGAGGAAACATAAAATATTATCACCAACCTAAAAACTCAAGCAGAAGAAGCAAAGATAATTGAAGAAGTATTATGATCTCAACTAAAAGAAAAGGAAGATGTCTACAACAGTCTAGAATCTTAAATAGTTTTCCTAAGAAAGGAGACATAAATATCACATATGAACGTGAAATTTGACAAGAGCTCTACAACCTTGAATGAAATCCTAAACTGCCAAAGATCACCATTTGACAAGACTTGTCTTGGTTACAGTGAAAATAAAGAAGTTGCTAATGAAGAAGCCTCAACGTCTTCAAAACAATCAAGTGAAGAAAGGACCAAAAGTTTTGATGATATACACAAAAAATATATTAAGGTTGAAGACTTCATGAATGAAGAATAGTATGTTCCACATAAGACAAATATTTATCACAAGGAAATAATTAGGAAGACTCTCCCATCGAGATGGAATCACTCAATCATGTACCAAAATTCCTTTTTTGGCTATTGTTATTCTTGCAATGATTTTGGTCATAAAGCAATAGATTGTAAAATAAATGTAAGAGGTGGTTACATGAGGGACAACAACAAAGATACCCATGGATTCTCAAGGATAAATTACAATTCATTTTAGCCCTTTCTTAACTATAACATTATATGTTATAACTACAATAATTATGGGCATATAACAAAATAAGGAACAAAGGGAACAAAAGAAAGAAAAATCCTTGTTCAATCAAGATGCACTGTGTGCAAAAAATACTAGGGATAAGTGGTACATTTACAGTTGGTGCTCTAGTCACATGATAGGAGATAGAACAAAGTTGACCACCTTGAATAAAAATGAAGGAAATGTCACCTTTGGAGAAAATGGTACTTCAAAAATAATTGGAAAAGTCACTCTTAATCTTGATAATGGAAAGGATAAGGTAGAAAAAGTCCTATGTGTTGAAGACTTAAAGCACAATATTCTTATCATTATATAGATGTGTGATCAAGGACACACTCTCACCTTCAACACCCAACTATGTAAGATCAAAAAGGAAGATTTAGACAAACTAGTTGCAAGAGCAATCAAAACTTCAAACAATGTGTACATCATTAATGAAGTTAATGGAGAAAAATGCTTCATGGGGAAGATAGATGAAATTTGGTTGTGGCATAAATGAATGGGTCATAAGAACTTTGGAAACTTGGTAAGAATTAATACCAAACAAGCAGTAAGAGATATGCCAAAGATCACAAAACCCTCAGGCACTATCTGCAAGCAGTGCCAGCATGGAAAATAATCAAGGGTGAGATTTATGACAAAGGAATATGCAACATCCAATCCATTGGATATTGTGCATACATATCTCTGTGTACCAACAATAACAAAAAACTTGCAAGGATAAATATATTTAATGTTTCTCATTGATGATTATACAAGAATGAATTGGGTTACCTTTCTTAAAAATAAATTAGAGGCTTTTGAAAAATTTAAAGCCTTCAAAGCTTTAGTTGAGAATGAGACTGATATGAAAATCAAATGTTTAAGGTCAGATAATGGAGGTGAATTTACAAAAAATGAATTTGAAGAATTTTGTGAAGCTCATGGAATAAGAAGACAATATTCAGTTGCAAGAACTCCTCAACAAAATGGAGTAGTTGAAAGGAAAAACAGATATGTACAAGAAATCATTAGGACAATGTTAAATGAAGCAAAATTGTTAGACAAATTTTGGAGAGAATAATTTTACACTGCTATCTACATTCTAAGTAGAGGGAAAATCAGAGTCAACAATGACAAGACACCCTATGAACTATGGAAAGGTCGACTAGCATATGTCAAACACTTCATAATCTTTGGAAGCAAGTGTTACATCAAATGAGATGATGATGATCTAGTCAAGTTTCACTCAAGAGTAGATGAAAGAATTTTTATTGGTTAATCACCAAGAAGAAGATCCTATAGATGTTATAACAAAAGACTACAGAAGATTGTTGAAAGCATAAATGTCAAAATATATGAAGAAATACCCCACAAGAACCAATTGGAAGTAGAAGAAATAGATTACGACAAAGAAGAAGAARAAKAATATGAAGAACAAGAAGAAGAAAATGAAGAATAAGAAAAAGAAGAAATAAAATTCCAAGACACACAAACACCATCAAGGTTTGTGTAGAAAGATCATCCARAAAACTTAATTCTTGGTGATAAAAAAGCTAAGACTCAAACTAGGAGAAAAATGGCAAGCARTTMTGAACAAGTAAATCTCTCTTTGTTGTCCAAAATAGAGCCTAAATGTTTTGCAAAATCCAATAATGATCAACATTTGGTAAATTCTATGGAAGAAGAGTTAAACCAGATTGAGAAAAATCAGACATGGGAACTTGTCCCAAGACCCAAAGACAAGAATGTWATTGGTACAAAGTGAGTATTCAGAAATAAGCTTAATGAAGAAGGAAAAGTGGTAAGAAATAAGGCAAGACTTTTGTGTAAAGGGTATGSTCAAGTAGAAGGCATTGATTTTGAAGAAACCTTTTCTCATGTTGCAAGATTAGAAGCAATTAGAATGTTTTTGGAAYTTGCAAGTTTTAATAACTTCAAAGTATATCAGATGGATGTCAATTCAACATTCTTGAATGGATATTTAGAGGTACAAGTGTACATTGAACATCATGAAGGATTCTCATTATCAGAAAATGAAGACTATGTTTGCATATTAAAGAAAGCACTTTATGGATTAAAGCAAGCTCCCAAAGCATGGTATTCAAGACTTGATAAGTACTTACAACAACAAGGTTTTAGAAGAGGAACAACATATATCAATATATACATAAAAATAAGTCATGAAGATATGTTAATTATTGTGTTATATGTGGATGATATCATGTTTGGAAGTAATGTTGATCAAATGAGCCAAAATTTTGCTGAAGAAATGAAAAAAGAATTTGAGATGTCCATGCTTGGAGAACTATTATTCTTTCTAGGACTACAGATTACTCAAACCAACAAAGGCATATTCATTTCTCAGACCAAATATATCAAGGAGATGTTGAAGAAGTTTGAAATGGAAGATTGTAAACCTGTCAGCACAACCATGGTCACTAGATGTAAGTTGAGAAAAGATGATGAATCAAAGGAATCCAATAAAACTCTATACATATCAATGATACACAACCTACTTTATGTGACAGTTTCAAGGCCAGATATTATGCAAGGAATAGGGTTAGTTGGAAGGTTTCAAGAAACACCAAAGGAAACACATGTGCATGTAGTAAAAAGAATATTCAGATATTTGAAAGGCACGTTTTGTAACACACCCGCCCTTTTAAAGGAGATTCTATAGTGTAGAGCCTCTAAATTTTCATTTTTGTTCTCCCACATGAACAAGCACTAGGAACAAGCCTCCTCCACGTGACCACAAACCTAACTAAAAGGCGCTTCATGACTTCTGTCGTCGGGTATTCACATACGAGCCAACCTTGACTCACCCGACCCCAGAATTCTCGAACTAAGAGCCTAGCCCAGCACTAGCTTCGTTCTTTAACCTCTTTCCATGTGACCCCTCGTTATGACTTGGAGCCCAACCCTCAAGTTCTTCGGGACTTCGCGTATCGCGAAGGTGGAAATTAGTCTGTCTCCTTTCCTCGGAATCCCGAATTCCAAACTCCTGATGTTAGATCAACGGTCCACAATCTCCTGTGACCCAATGACCCAGATCAATTCTTCACAAATCAGGACTTCGTGTTTCATGAAGTTGGAGGGTCGCTCACCTCCCTTCTCCCAATCCCTGATATCTCCTTGGAAAATCGATGGTCCACACCCTCAATTTTGATCGACGGTTGCGATCAAATCGAAAAATCAAACTTTGCGAGTTCTCACGACTCCTATCTCTGACTTCTCGAGTTGTGATTCAGCGAAATGTTGATCTCTCACCACTGTTATTAGATAAATCGGTGAATGCGGACATAAAATAATCTCCCTAGATCCACCTAGATCTAGAACAAAACAAGACAGGACATGATGCTTTCCCTAGGTTGCTACCATTGAATATATCACCAAAGAAGGATTGTATGACATACCTTTCTATATCGCTTCCTTATATCCCTGTTGTCCCTGCTTCGCTCCGGTGCTCTTGTGAGATCAGATCTGTAATGTCACAAACCAACCAAAGGGAAAGAAATAATTGTAGATTCAATGGAGACCTAGACATGTGATCAAGGAGTCATGTAATAAAATGCTAATGATTTTATGGGAAAGAGACATGCCACTGTATCATATTAAGTAAAAGTGGAATATACAACCAGATTGTCTTGATGCCGCAAGTTCCCTTTCTGTGGCCCTTTGTTCCAACACACACATACACTTGCTCTAAATTTGTATGAAGGTAATCCACAAATCCTTATGGACAAATGGAGGCCTCAAGCATCAATTGTATCAGGATTCTTCACACAGTCTTCAGCCTATTCTTTGCTCAATCTTGCTTGACCTTGCTTAACCTTTTCCATTAGAAATCCATTATTATATAGGAGAAGATGAAGTGGTTACTAGGATGAGGATGATCCCACCAAATCAGAAAATCCAGTAAGATCACAACCATACAGATGCCACCTCACATTCTAGAAGATTCTCCTTCTAGAAACTTCGTGAAACTTCTTCCTTTTCTTAGCTTCAAGCGTTGCCACACCCTGCCCCTATAGCAACATGTGGAAATCCCGCATGCTAGGCATAAAGTAGCCTGCGGAAATCAAGGATTTTCGCACTGTGTACCACTGTTAGCCTACAACGTCATTCTAAAAATGCGCCTTGTAGGGGAAGAACTCAACCATTTTCCTCATGTGAAAGATTGTTTTGGAAGCCTGAACACATGCCTATGGGGTCATCATTAGAGTGACCAAAATAATGTGTAACATAATTCCCCCCAAAGTATGAGGCTGGAACATGTGACAACCAAAATACTTTGTAAAATGTGTGTGTGTGTCGGAAACAAGGAGCGCACCAATCAGGAACCTGCAAACAATCAAGCATCTGCATAGAATTATATCATTTCTAAGGTAGGCATTCCAATGCTCAAATTACAAGTGATTGAAATCATAAAATAAAGTCATGGCCACCAATTATACACCGTGGATCCTTGTCATCAAAATTCTACATAGCCACCAGAAATACATCGTGGATATATGTATTAAAAAGTGTAAATTTAGACACATCCACGAGACATACAAAGTGGATTTTTGTGTCAATTCAAATCATAAATACTCCATCACAACCTGAACCAAAAAGATCAGATCCAGGGTCTTTAATCCCGTCGTCCTTAAGTACGAATCCAACCATGCGATTACAGGTGTTGAAGTCGAACATGGTAGAAACCACTTGATTACCAGTCATTGATGGAAACCATTAAAAAGTGCGAGGGAAATCACCATTGATGTCAGTGACTCCCAAGGTACCTTAATACAATCCAACTATTGTGAATAAATGAGTTGAAGTTGAACACTCAATGAAATCTCTCGATCAAGGACCAATGATGTGAATCCACTGTTGAGAGCGAAGAAACCTTCCATTGAGGCATGCAGGCTCTAAGGTACTAAATGATTTCTAAGTCTTGTTCTCAGATAATGAGTTGAAGTCGATAGGAAAAAGACTTGTTAAAGGAGGGCCTTGATGTATACCCCATCAGTGACACAAAATAAGTAACAGATTAAGGGCAGATCAAAGTATGAAAATGATTCGAAACTGACACAGGGAAGGCCGACATGGTAAGAAATGAAAATCTAGATGGCCGACTCGAAGGAAGGTTTGTTTGGACTTCTCTTGAACATATGAAATACATGACACTGGTATTGGCAACATTGACTCAAAGACGACCCAAGATATGAATTCGATGAAGGCCAGATGAGAGACAAATGGATTTCCCAACCCGGATTCAAATGACGAAGGGGGTGTCATGTTCAAGAGCGACTAGTGTTGCCACTAACACAGGTACAAAAACACATCTCTTTCCCAAATTTTCCCTCACCATTTTTGGCAAGTACCTCTTTATTTTTACACAAGCTTGAGGAGGATAACATATGCTTGTTGATATAAGCTCATCCTTCAGACGAGTCCCTCAGAGTATTTTTAACGAACCCTAAGAAGGAGTGGTTCAGTCCCATGTGGGTCTTTTGATGTTTGTTTAACGAGTCCAAAGATAGAGTTCTCTTTAAAGTGTTTTTCAGATTCTATAAACATGAAAAACTTGTCACCAATTTTGTTATTGGATAAATTGGTGAATGCGGACATAAACTAATATCCCTAGATCCACCTGGATCTAGAACAAAACAAGACAGGACATGGTGTTTTCCCTAGGTTGCTACCATTGAATATATCACCAAAGAAGGATTGTATGACATACCTTTATATATCGCTTCCTTATATCTCTATTTTCCCTGCTTTGCTTTGATGCTCTTGTGAGATCAGAACATGTAATGACACAAACCAACCAAAGTGAAAGAAATAAGTGTAGATTCAATGGAGACCTAGACATGTGATCAAGGAGTCATGTAATAAAATGCTAATGATTTTATGGGAAAGAGACATGCCACTGTATCATATTAAGTAAAAGTGGAAGATACAACCAGATTGCCTTGATGTCGCAAGTTACCTTTCGGTGGCCCTTTATTCCAACACACACATACACTTGCTCCGAATTTGTATGAAGATAATCCACAAATCTTGATGGAAAAATGGAGGCCTCAAGCATCAATTGTATCAGGATTCTTCACACAGTCTTCAGCCTATTCTTTGCTCAATCTTGCTTGACATTGCTTAACCTTTTCCATGAGAAATCCATTATTATATAGGATAATATGAAGTGGTTACTAGGATGAGGATGATCCCACCAAATCATAAAAGTCAATAAGATCACAACCATACGGACGCCACCTCACATTCTAGAAGATTCTCCTTCTAGAAACTTCATGAAACTTCTTCCTTTTCTTAGCTTCAAGCATCGTCGCACCCTGCCTATATAGCAGCATGCAAAAATCTCGCAGGCCAGACATAAAGCAACCTGTGGAAATCAAGGATTTCCGCACTGTGTACCACTGTCAACCTGCAACGTCATTCTAAAAATGTGCCTTGTAGGGGAGGAACTCAACCATTTTCCTCATGTGAAAGATTGTTTTGGAAGCCTAAACACATGCATATGGGTTCATCATCAGAGTGACCAAAATAATGTGTAACAACCACATGTCCCTTCTCGACGGACGACTAGGATTGTTGCGGCTCTCAGATCCTCGGGTATTCGCCTCTGCTCCTTACAAATCTTTCGAGCTCTGAATCCTCGAACTCTCGGATCTGCTGCCACCTGTCCTCTGACAATGGATAGTTCTGATTAACTTCAAAACTTCGAGACTTCACAAAAGTCTACTCTCATGTGCAATTTCAAAGGGTTAGGCCTTGTGCAATTTCCTCTAGATCTCACGACAATGGTCCTCCGCGCATAGATCCGACAAACGAGATTTGTTCTCTCCCTATGCGCGAACTCTTAACTTGCAAATACAATGGTCTAGGTGGGTCCCTAAGGATCCATAGATCAATGGTCCATGTTACTTCACGAATTCGGGTTTCATAGGTTTTGGTCGCATCAACCCATAATCTTCCCGATACGCAAACTCAGAACTCGTAGATCTGAGGGGCTAGAGGGGTTAACTCCCATGCTCTTTCCCATATCCAACGACCATGACAACCCTTGGCTCCTTTTGGGCAGATCTCATCCGTCTGTCCTTCATACAAGGAAAACCTTTCCCTTTCGGTATTTTCCTATCGCTACTTCCTGAATTCTCACCTCGAGCGGGTTAAGGAATTGGGTCTGGAAATTCACATAGGAAGGGGGTCAGGGGTAAGTATTCTCTTCAGATGGGTGGTTTTAGGTCTACATGATATTTTATATCTCGACCATTTTTCGACTTATGTACGGGAAGCCCTCCGAAGTGAAACTGTGCATACAGTTGATCAATGGGAAGCGTAATTTCTCAAGGAGATGGAAGCATATGCAAAACATAGCCATTTCGCACAGAGATTTTCACACATGCATATGTGTGTGTGTGTGTGTGTGTGTGTGTCAAAACAAAGAAATCATTCATCATTTTAACTCAACAATTAAGGCCGAGAAAAGACTTATTAGAATCAGACAGTGTGAAGTGACTACTGGAAGGGGTGCCTGTTTCCAACCAACTGTAGGCTCAGTCACTCCAAACAGATTTACCACTAACCACCCTCGAGCTAAACCATGATGCTCTATAAGATAGCCTTTTCTTCTCGCTCAGTCACAATAAGGACAGAGGTTACTCTCCTATTCCTGCAGGATCCTGGCAATAGTTTACATGATACCAAGCAAGGAGGATTAGCCTCATTTATTAACTTGTATCATAACATTCTCTGCCATTTTCGGTGTCCCGAATGCTTAGTTTTTCCATTCTTCCTTGAATCCCCAAGATTCACTTTTCATCTTTGCACTCTTTGTAGGCATGTTCTCCCCCTTTCCCCACCACACCTTCCCTTCTCGCCTCTTTCAGCA
>JASDQU010503885.1:36939-47688 GCA_032191745.1 Picea mariana
ATTAGCCTCATTTATTAACTTGTATCATAACATTCTCTGCCATTTTCGGTGTCCCGAATGCTTAGTTTTTCCATTCTTCCTTGAATCCCCAAGATTCACTTTTCATCTTTGCACTCTTTGTAGGCATGTTCTCCCCCTTTCCCCACCACACCTTCCCTTCTCGCCTCTTTCAGCAGGGTCTTGTGTGGCCCGAATTCCCAGTCAGTGCTCAATTCTGGAAGCCTTATGGATGAGTTCTTACACACCCCATCCCTCATTAACTCTTGAGGAGGTCTTCCCACCCACCATCCTAACTGTAATTCATTTCTAGGTTAGAGGACGGTTCTGGTCCTGAGCAACTAAATCCAATAAGCACTAGTTTGGTGAAGGTTAACTCAACCATTCTCGGTCCCCTTCACCCTCTCTCCGTATATAATTCATGGTCTTTCTAAGTACACCCCCCCTTCCATTATTCATGAAACACTTGTCCATTTTCTTAGTAAATAATTAGGTTCACATTCATTTACCTTTCAAACAAAGGTTCATCGAATCAATATTCACGAATATAAATTTTTCCATAGTCTTTTGTCCATTTATAGTTATATTTACAAACTGGGGAAAACAGGGCATCACAATTCCTTCCCCTTTAAAGGAACATCATCCTCGATGTTTTATCTATTAACATGTATTGTATGTACAAAAGTGAAAACAAATGGGTATGCTTGTCTCATGGTATCCTCCATTTCCCATGTGGCCTCATCTGGGCCAAAGTGTTTCCACTGCACCTTGACCTGTGCAATGGTTCGGTTCCTGAGTGGGGTTTTCTTTCTGTCTAGTATGCATTAAGGTTCTGGTAGGAATTATCCCTCTGGTTTCACCTGGATCATAGACCAGTCAATTATATGATTAGAATCATGTACATATTTCTTCAACAATGAAACATGGAAAAAATTATGTGCTTTTATTGTGGGAGGAAGTGCTAGCTTATAGGCTACAAGTCCCACTCTATCTAAAACTTCAAAAGTTACACAATACCTGGGTGCCAACTTGGCACAATCTCCCATCCTCAGGGAACTCTTCCTGGGCATAACTCTGAGATAGACATGGTCTCCCATCTTGAATTCTCTGGGGGTTCTCTTTCTGTCGGCATAACTTTTCTGTCTATTCTAAGCAATTTTCAGATTTTGCTTTATCTAAATCACTTGTTGTTCCATTTATTTCAACATGTCGGGTCCAATTGTAATTCTGTTCACAGGATTACTCCAAGTGACTGGAGTGTTGCACGACCTACCATAGAGGACTTTGAAAGGGCTCATCTTTAGTGATTCTTGGTAGTCGTTGTTGTAGGCAAATTCCACCAGTGGCAGGTAATCTTCCCACTTTTTAGGTTGATGCATTACATGAATCCTTAGCATGTCTTCTAATATTTGGTTCACTCTTTCCGTCTGTCCATCGGTTTGAGTATGATAGGCTGTGCTAAACAATAATTTGGTCTCTAGGCCAGCCATCAAGGATTTCCAAAAGTTTGAAGTAAATTGTGTGTCTCTGTCAAACACAATCTCCTTAGACATGCCATGTAGTCTAAATATCTTCTTCATGAATATGTTGGCAATATATATTGCCTTGCAAGTCGATTTGATGGGAATAAAATGAGCGGACTTGCTCAATTTATCCACAAATACCATGATGGCATCATTCTGTCTGGCCGATGTTGGTAATCCGGTGATGAAATCCATGGAGATGGTCTCCCATTTCCATTTTGGGATTGGTAGAGGTTGTAATAATCTTGTTGGGTGCCGGTGTTCTGCTTTAACTTGTTGGCATTCTAGACATTTAGCTAAATAGTCAGCTATGTATTTCTTCAATCCAGGCCAATAGAATTGTTTCCTGGTGGTTGTGACCATCTTCTGATAGCTCGAATGGTCGATGTATGGTCTCTTGTGCAATTCATCCATTATGAACCTTTTCAAGTTGTCACAACTTGGAATATATAGCCTATTTCGGTAAGTCAGCGGACCTCCATCTAGCATCTAGTAGCCTTCATACTTTATCCCTGTGGGTTCTTGCTCCAGGTATGAGGTCACAGTCTGGAAGAATGCGTCTATTTCTTGTGCATTCCTGACTCTTTCCCTGACAATATTCTCGCAGGTGCTCATCGTTGTCAGGTGAATTGTTTTCATACTTCTGCTAAGGGCATCAACCACCTTATTTTCCTTTCCTTTGATATGTTTGATTTCGAAATCAAACTTGCTAAGGAGGGCCATCCACCTAGCTTGTCTAGCATTGAGTTTTGGTTGGTCAAACAGGTGTCGCAATCCACAGTGGTCTGTCATAAGTACAAATTTCTTACCCAGGAGGTAATGCCTCCACATTTTCAAAGCGTGCACTATGGCAGCCAACTCTAGATCATGGGTCACATAGTTGACTTCATGTTCATTCAATTTTCGATATTCATAACAAACTACGCTTCTTTCTTTCATAAGGACTCCTCTGAGTCCTTCCTTGCAGGCATCTATGCACATGAGGAAGTCATTATCGGGATCGACGATCTTCATCACGAGAGCATGGGTCAGAAGGTGTTTTAGTGACTGAAACCTTTCTTCACATTTCAGTGTCCAAATGAATTTAACCCCCTTCCTATGGAGGGTAGTGATTGGACAACCAATATTGGAAAACCCTTTTATAAACCTCGTATAGTATCCTGCTAAACCCATAAAGGATCCGATATCTGAAACATCCTTTGGGGTAGGCCATTCCATGGTGGATCTGATCTTGTCAGAGTCTATTGCTACCCCTTCTTCAGATATGACATAGCCCAAGTAATGTATTTGATTCTGGAAAAATTCACACTTGCTAAATTTGGAGTAGAGTTGATGCTCTCTTAGCACTTGAAGTACAAGTTTAATGTTCCTCTCTATTCTTGGAGTAGATTAAGATATTGTTAATAAAAACCAATACAAACTTGTCCAGGAATTTGCTGAGTACATTGTTCATCAAGAAAATAAAGGTGGCAGGGACATTGGTTAATCCAAATGGTACTACCACAAATTCGTAGTGACCATATCTTGTCCTGAAGGCGGTTTTGTGGATGTCTTCATCCTTGATTTATACTTGACGGTACCCAGATCTCAAGTCAATCTTTGATAAAATGGTAGCACCACCGAATTGATTGAACAAGTCATCGATTCTGGGTAAGGGGTATTTGTTCTTTATGGTTACCTTATTGAGCTGTCTATAATATATGCACAGTCAGAATGTACCATATTTCTTATTTACAAGCAGGACCGATGCTCCCCATGGAGACACGCTAGGCCGAATGTAGCCTTTGTCCATCATTTCCTTTAGCTATAGTTTGATTTCAACTAGCTCGGGTGTACTCATCCTATAGGGGTTCCTAGATACTGGTACCGCTCCAAGTGCAAGTTCTATTGAGAAGTCAATGTCCCTTCTCGGAGGTAGATCTGGTACCTCTTCTAGAAACACATCTCTATACTCTCTTAGTATGGGGTGGTCTTCTAGGCTCGGTCTGTCATCCTCAACAGATTCCAACAACTGTATTGCATATATAGGACATCCCTTTTTGTAATACTTTTTCATTTGAAGGGTTGATATTCATCTCACTGAGACAGGCTTCTGAATCCCTTGGAGGGTTATCTTTATCCCTTCTTCATTTACACATTCTAAGGTTTTGTGGTAACAATCTAGCTTAGTTTTATATGCAGTTAGCCAATCCATACCAATCAGCAGGTCATACGATCCTAGGGGAAGTATGTTAAGGTTAGCTTGGGTGGGCAATCCATCCACAGTGAATTGGCAAGATGGTACGACCTCTACTATTTTTCTTTTGGTTCTAGTGGCTAACTGTACCAACCATGGCTTAGTATGTTTATGTGGTTGTAATTTACACTTATCAACATCTTGAGGGGCCACATAATTCAAATTTGAACTAGGGTCAATTAAAATAGATACTAGATGGTTGGCGATCATACCTTCCATCTCCACCATTGAAGCTTGGTGGTTGGTTTGTTTACCATCCATGGCTGCATAAATTTGTGGCATACTCTTGGCCATGTCATTGATAGTGGTATCTTCTTGGATGTTTTAAATTCTCCTACTGTTTTGTTGTATGTGCGGACAGTCCCTCAGTAGATGTTCTTCTCCACAACCCCAACATTTCAAGGGTTGTTTCTTTGGGTTATCAACCTTTCATGGGGTTGATCCAAAAGGTTTATTTCCACTATGGGAGGGGAAATTATGTTGGTGTACACTTCGGGTAGGAAATCTCATCCTTGAACCCTTCTTATAGTTTTTAAATATTGGGGGTTTAAACCCCTTTTTCTGGAACCCCGAACTATTCTTTTGCTTCCAACCTTCACGAGGTTTTGTCTGAAGCCCAAGTTGTTCATAACAATATCTTTCCTTTCGAATAATGTCTTCTAGGGTCTTTGGCTCATCAAACTCAATTATGTTATGATAGTCCTTAGGTAGCCCACTGATAAATCATTGCACCTTTGAATTTTTTGCTTTTATGTAGGGTACATACCTCAGTAACTCAAGGAATATACTAACATATTCCTCTATGGTGAGTTGCCCCAACTTGAGTTCATAGAACTCTTTAGTATTCTCGTTGAAATATTTTTCCGACAGATACTTATTCCTGAAGTATATCTCAAACCATTCCCAAGATAGGTCCTCTTCATGAATCCCTTTCACATCCTTAAGGTCTTCCCACCAAATGGAAGCCTTTCCATTCAGGTTGAAAGTGGCTACTCGGGCCTTCAATTTTTTAGAGAACTCATGGACTCTGAAATACCTTTTTAGTCCAAGCAACCAGGCCTCTGCCTCCTCTCCTTTCTTAATCTCACCGTCGAAAGAGGGTGGTTTGGCCTTCCTGAATTATTCGAGATTATGACTTTTGGAATGATTTTGTTTCTTCTATTTTCTTTGAGAATGTGAACTGATTATACTACTAGAAGATCTCTCTGAGTTGCCAGTTTACTTTGTAGATGATTCGTCTGACGCTTGTCCCCTGTCTCCAGGTTGGACCTTTCTCGAGGTACTCCTCCCAGTGCGGCCACTTAAAGGGCCAAGTTTTTGTATCTCAGGTGGACTTCGACTCCTCTTTGTCTGTCGTCGGTCCACATGACTGGTGTCAGGTCCATGCTGCAGTTTTCTTTGTATGTTGAATAAACGCTGCAGCAAGATTGCATTAATTTTTGTTTGCTTCTCTTGCTCTTTTATCAATCTCTCGTTGTCGGCCTTGCAGCTTTGTAATTCAGCCATGAGACTCCTCACAATCTCAGCCAGATCTAGAGGGGTCTCTACCACCCTCCTCTCATTAGACTCTTCATCTCTATTGTGGGAGCCATCCCCCACTTCATGGTGCGTCACCATTCTATATGATTGTAGTTTCCCGCGGTTGATCGAACGCTTGAGTGCAGACAAAACACTTGTTGTTAGATAACACTATATTAGTTCATAACCAACACATAATTCACATTTCTTGAATATACACACACACAACAGTAAGCTGCCATTCTTTTCTATAATAAAGGCTTAAGCATACTTTTTAGGGAGGGATTAAGGTAGGATATCACCCTTTAAACCCCTTAATGTGGTCTTTACGCAAATTGTCCATGAGCCCAAATAGGCCAAGTGTTGTAACCATGCTCTAATACCAATTTGTAACACACTTGCTCTTTTAAGGGAGCTTCTATAGTGTAGAGCCTCTAATTTTTTTATTTTTTTCTCCCGCGTGAACAAGCACCAAGCGCAAGCCTCCTCCATGTGACCACTACCCATGACCACAAGCCTAACTAAAAGGCACTTCATGACTTCTATCATCGGGTATTTACATATGAGCCAACCTTGACTCACCTGACCCCTGAATTCCCGAACTAAGAGCCTAGCCCAACACTAGCTTCGTTCTTTAACCTCTATCCATGTGACCCCTCGTTATGAGTCAAGGCCCAACCCTCAAGCACTTCAGGACTTTGCGTATCGCGAAGGTGGAAATTAGTCTGTCTCCTTTCCTCGGAATCCCAAATTCTGAACTCCCGATGTCAGATCAATGGTCCACAATCTCCCGCGACCCAACGGCTCAGATCAATTCTTCACGAATTGGGACTTCGTGTTTCGCGAAGTTGGAGGGCCGCTCACCTCCCTTCTCCCGATTGTCGATATCTCCTTGAAAAATCAACAGTCCACGCCCTCCTTTTGATTGACAGTTACGATCAAATTGCAAACTCAGACTTCGTGAGTTCTCACGACTCTTATCTCTGACTTTTCGAGTTGTGAGTCAACGAAATGTTGATCTCTCACCATGTGTCCCTTCTCGACGGACGACTAGGATTGCTACGAATCCCAGCTCCTTGGGTATTCGCCTCTGGTCCTTGCAAATATTCTGAGGTCTGAATCCTCAAACTCCTAGATCTACTGCCACCTGTACTATGCCGATGGATGGTTCTGATTAACTTCAAAACTTCCGGACTTCGCAAAAGTCTACTCTCATGTGCACTTTCAAAGGGTTAGACCTCGTGAACTTTCCTTTGGATCTCATGGCTATGGTCCTCCGCACATAGATCCGACAAACGAGATTTGTTCTCTCCTTGTGCGCGAACTCCGAACTCACAGATACAACGGTCTAGGTGGGTCCCAAAGGATCCATAGATCAACGGTCTGCGTTACTTCGTGACTTCAGGTTTCATAGGTTTTGGTCGCATCAACCCATAATATTCCCGATACGCAAACTCAAAACTCGTAGATATGAGTAGCTAGAGGGGTTAACTCTCGTTCTCTTTCCCATAGCCAATGGACATGACAACCCTTAGCTCCTTCCGGACGGATCTTGTCCGTTTGTCCTTCAGACAAGGAAAACCTTTTCCTTTCGGTATTTTCCTATCGCTATTTTCCTAAGTTGTCACCTTGAGTGGGTTAAGGACTTGGGTATGGAAATTCACACGGCAAGGGGGTCATGGGTAATTATTCTCTTCAGACGGGTGGTTTCATGTCTACACGATATTTCCTATCTCGACCATTTTTCGACTTATGTTCAGGAAGCCCTTCGGAGTGAAACTGGGCATACAGTTGATCAGTGGGAAGCATAAGTTCCCAAGGAGATGGAAGCATATGCATAACATAGCCATTTCTCGTAGAGTTGTTCATATATATATGTGTGTGTGTGTGTGTGTGTGTGTGTGTGTGTGTGTGTGTGTGTGAAAACCAAGAAATCATTCATCATTTTAACTTTTGAGATTCAACAAGAAGATCCTAGTGAAAATTATGAACCTACACTAGAATGGAGCCCCAGGCTATTTTTAGGTGGAAGTCTATTTTTAGATGATGAGAAAATTCTATTTATAGATGATGTCTATTTATAGATGGTGAGCGAATTTTATTTATAGATGTATGTCGACTATTATTATCCCTTAATAATATTTGGACAATAAATATTAATTTATTCTCAATGAGCACTTGGAAATAGTTAACTAAAGTGGAAAATCAGTTAGCTATAGGAAATTTGACTTCAAAGGTTGACTGGTGGGACATGCAAGTCGAATTAGTTGTAATTGAGTGATTCGAAGTTGTAACAGAGTTGGATGTGTAGTTATGTGAGTTGTGAAGTAGTTTAACTAAGTTAAGTGAGTTAAGCTAAGTTGTACTAGTTGTAACTGAACTTACACTAGTGAGAGATCAGTGAATTAATTATTAATTAATTCACAATCAGTGGTCTCACATGCAGCTGAAGATTTACCACTGTTAACTACATGCATGTCAGATCCAGTGGAGACCCAATTGAGATAACAGGTGAAAGGGACAGTTTGACTATTAGTTGTGACATTAGTGAGTGCACTCATGCAACCAAACACACATTGGATGTACCCATGAGGATTGCACAGCCTAGGCAAGAGGAATTCATTCATTTGTAGGGATTTCCATTAGCAGGGTTTGCGCAGAGGAGGCAGGTTGTCTGGAAGCAGTAAATTGGCACATGAATTTGTCAATTTTTGTATGACAGTGTGAGACGATTGTATATTGTACTGAGAGCTCTTGGATTAGAGTTTTGTATGAGATTGTTTCATGATCCATGATATATACATAATATATTATAGTGGGGTTTTTAGCTTTATGCTTTCCCGGTAAAACATATGTGTTATGTGTGATTGATCTTTCTTCTTGATATTGCAATTGGTGATCGTGTTTTAAATTCCACAAGAATATTAGTAGAAGTGATTTTGTATTTAACAATGGCATATAATTGTTAGATCAGGAGAATCCAGGCAATACATAATTTGTATTAAAATTTTTACATGGTATCAGAGCACAGGAAATTGCAAAAGTTGAGTTTGCTATTGGATAGAATTCGAATTTGCATAAAGACTTTCTTGGTGCTATATCTGATTCAAGATCAAAATGGCTTTAAATGGCTTGAGGTTAGAGTATGCACTCGAGGGTAGCTTGAACTACATTTCTTGGAAGGATAGGATGGAGGAAGTACTCAAAGACAATGACTTGAAGGAATTCATTGACAAGGATGTTCCTAAGCCAGATGTTGCAGACACTGCAAATCTTGATGCATGGCAAAAGAAAGTGGCAAAGGAGGGAAGGATCATGTTGGAGGGAGTACGAGACCACATTGTCTCAAGCCTCCATGGGAAATTCACAGTATATGCAATGTGGAATACTTTGACGGATCTATTCCAAAACAGCAACGACCATAGGAAATTAGCGCTCAAAGATAAACTTAGGAAGATCAAGATGGAGAAGGGCGACTCCATTCCAAAATATCTCATGAAATTTGTCCAATGTTGGGATGAGCTGGGGAGTGTGGGAATAACATTCGTTGATGATGATTTGGTGAGATTGGCTCTCCTAGGACTTCCCAAAAATTGGCATAGTTATCAAGACTTTGTCAATGGAAGGGAAAAATTTCCAGATTGGGAACGACTATGTTTGGATTTGGTGCAGGAGGAGTTTAGGCGGAACACTAGAGATGTCTCTTCATCAAAACATGATAATGAAGAGGATTGTGCTTTGGCTGCCAAGGCAAGGAAAGGGAAGGGGAAGAAATTCCATTCAAAATCCGAATCTAAAGGCAAGAAGTTGGATTTGTCCAAAGTGAAGTGTTTTTACTGTCACGAACATGGGCATCTCGCTACTAACTGTCTGCAGAAGAAGAAGAACAAGAAGGTTGTTGGAGATGCAACTGGTGAGGCCCTTACATCGAAATTTGAACTTGACTTCTCCTTGATCGCATGCATAGCATCAAGTGCATTGGGATCGGTGTGGTATTTGGATAGTGGCGCTTCCTTCCACATGACAGGAGATAAGGATATTTTCAATGACTTGGAGGAGAGAGATCTCAAAATGCATATAGAGATGAGCGACGATGGACGATATAGTGCAACTGACATTGGTACCATTACCTTTCAGAGGGAGTCAGGTAAATCATTTCAACTGAAAGATGTTATGCATGTTCCAGGTCTGAAGAAAAACTTGGTCTTAGTCGCAATGTTGAAGGACAGAGGCTATGATGTTGTTTTCAGCGATGGAAAAGCCTTCCTGCGACATAAAAAAATGGTTCAAGTCAAGAAGATAGGGATTCGAGTTAAGAATATCTACTAGATGGAGGTAGATGGTTGCGCTTCCATGATGGGCAAGGCAGAAAAAGTTGTGAGCCATGATGAGGGAAAATTATGTCACAGGTGATTGGGCCATCTTCATCATGGAGCCTTGAAAATCATGTAGAAAATATCTACTAGACTTCCAATGGGAACACTTTCTCAATTAGATCAGTGCAAGGGTTGCACCATGGGGAAGTATGTAAAGTCCACCTTTCATGAAAAGGAGAACCATGCTTCGGTGATCCTGGAGAGAATTCACAAAGACGTGTGTGGACCATTCTCGGTTGCTTCAACAACAAAACATAAGTATTATGTTATTTTTGTTGATGACTTTTCTAGTAAATGTTGGATCTTCTTTATGCAGAAGAAGGATCAAACATTCTCAAAGTTCTGTGAGTTTAAAGCATTGGTGGAGAAAGAGTCAAGGAAGCAAGTGAAGGCTCTGAGGAGTGATAATGGTGGAGAATACATCTCTAACTAATTCAAAGACTTCTGCAGCAAAGAAGGAATTCGAAGAGAACTCATAGTGCCTCATAACCCACAGCAAAATGGGGTAGTGGTGAGGAAGAACAGAACGATCGTGGGTGCAGCAAGAGCAATGTTGCATGATCAGGGCCTACCAATGCATTTGTGGGTGGAAGCATGCAACACTGCGGTTTATGTGAAAAACTATTCTCCTCATAGAGTACTTGGCATGAGTACACCTGAAGAAGATTTCACTGGTAAGAAACCTGATGTTTCTCATTTTAAGATTTTTGGCTCATATGTTTATGTGCATGTGACCAAGAACACCAGGAAAAAGATGGAGCCGACTACTGAAGCTGGGATATTTTTGGGGTACACAGAAACACCCCATAATTATCATGTGTATTTTCCTAATAGTAAGATGGTTGTTATGTGACGGGATATAAAATTCGATGAGGGGAAATCCATGTGGTTGTCGCTTGAGAGGGAGCTAGACTTGCATGCAGAGGAGGAACTGCTAGTTCCCAAAGATGAGTCTCAAGATGTGGATCAACCACATGAGGAGGTTGATGGAGTGGAGGAAGACACTCATGCAGAGCCATCCATCATAAATGGAAGAAAGCACATCACGAAAGTTGATAGATTGAGACTAGGTGTTGCACATAATGTAGGACCCCCTACT
>JASDQU010503886.1:10202-33678 GCA_032191745.1 Picea mariana
TATTTCTTCACTGTATCATTTTCTTCACATGATGATTTTTCTTTTTCTATGTTTTCAAATGAAATATCATTCTCAGAAAAAATGGTAGTAGCCTAATTATTTTACTTATCATGCATTTCAACCTCAATAAAATTCTCCATATAGAGAACCATAGTATCACTATGAACATGGAAATGTTATTTTTGACTTATAATGGTATCTTTATGTTCCAAAACACTTGTGTGATTTTGCAGCTCAACTCTTTATCCTCTATAAGAAACTTCAAATTTTTATTTGAAAATCTTAAATGAAGAAAATCATAAGGGAAATGACTTACCTCCAACTAAGTCACAATTTTCCATATGATAGAGGTCATAACTATCATAAATGGGATGAATTCTTTCATAAGACTGTTGAAAATAATCCTTTTCTGGATGAAAGGATATTTCTGACTTTGTTTGGAAATCAACCTCATCATATATAAGTAAACAAAAGGCTTCTTGAAGATCATAAATAAAAAAATTAGAGACAACATCTTTCTCCTCAACATGCTTCTCTGCCAACTCCTTCTCATGGAATCCTTCTTGGTCATGTTCACTATTATCTATGCCTACATTCCACTCCTCATCCTTAACTTGATCTGAAAATTTTTCACAGGATTTGAGATTGTCCTCAACCTCTTGAGCATCAATGAACATTTTCTGCAAGGTGACAAACCTCCTTTCTAGGAGAAGAAGAGAAAAATCTGGATGAAGAGTTGTTACATAACATAGTCTAGCAGCAACTTCAGGAGGTTGAATATCTGAAGGCATGTTGTAATAAAAGCTATAAAATCTCTTGTTGAAAATAACAAGAGCTTCATCCTCCCCTCTTTTCAAATCATAAAACTCAACAAAATATTGGTCAAGATATTTTTTCTCTCCCTGGTGCCTTGAAAATGCACCAAATACCTCATCCCATGAACTAATGAAACCAACCTCTATATTTTTAAACCACAAAGAAACATCTCCAACCAAAGATTTGGAAAATAACCTCATAAAAACATCCTCATGCATTATTTCCAAATTGTCAATGACATTCTAAAAATCTCCCAAATGCTTCTCAGCTATAATATGATCTTCTCCAACAAAAAGAGGTTGTTATTCTAAAAACTTGGGACTGAACATTAGTAGGCTGAAAGTGAGTTTCAATGGATTGATTGAAAATTCTAGTAGTGGTGGTAGAATATGGTACTATGATTAGAGAAGGTGGTGAATCAGTTGTATCATTCACATGGTTACATGGTTGACTATGTTCAGGAAGGATTTGAATACAAAAATTGTTCTCATATGTTCTAGATGAAGGACTAGGGTCAACATCAACTATGTAAGAAGAATGCACACATTATTATTTCAAAGAGGGGTATAGAGTAGTAGGCTTATGGTCATCAAAGTAAACAAAGCAAAGAATTATTCTTCTGATATATGAAGGAAAGGACAGGAAAGAATTGATAAAAAATAATATGAGCTCTTGACGAAAACTTATATCTTGATACTTGGACTTCATGTGTATTCCTTCCATTTTCTATTTGAGATCATTCCTCAGTGGATTCCTGTAACTTGATTTGAATCAACAAAAAATTTCTTCAAATGTGTGGAGTCTCCATGGTGAAACATTGTAGTATGTTTTGTCACCAATCCTTGCTCACCAACAACAACAGGTAGTAATTTGTGTCGTATAGCCCAGGGAAGATATTCAACTTTGTCCCCAACAGTGGTGCCAAAAATATTAGCACCAGGAGTTGTTCTTAGACTTCTTTAAGAACAATCCTGGTACCCATCAAAACATAAATGATTTAAAATAGGTTTATGCTTGAGTGGATCAACAAGATTGAGTAATAAAGGGAGAGGGAAGCAAACTGTCTGCAAAGGCATTCCATTGGGCATGGAGTCATAACATCCTATAGATCAAAGGCAATCAAACTGTATACTAGACAAAAGGTCTATATAATGATCAGTACAAGCATAGAGAATATGACAAAAGGAATAGCATCCATTGTATAGAGATCCTTTCTGCAAACAGATTTAAAATTTGTTAAATGATAAACAATGATTTAATGGTAAAGCTATAGCATATCCTCTATTGTTCATGAATCCATCAATCAATGGCAGCTATGATCCTCAAAACATGCAATATATTCAAGAAAGAGGATGAAAAGAGAAATGGAAAACAGAGAATACAATCTAATAAACAACTCTCATGAATATTTAATGGCAGAAATGATGATTACAAATAGGCCCTCAGGCTTACAAATGAGCAACTAATATGCTCCTCCATCTCTCTCCTCTCTTGGATCCTGAATCCAACCCTTTTTTACACATTATTATGCTCAACCCTGTGATCAACTGACAATATGTGCATAACTCACTTCTATGTTCCCTTAAGTTACTAAAATGAGACTTTCTCCATGAAGAAGCGAATCATCTTTATTTTCTTAAAAACCATATCAAAGGATATCGACACACCCTACTAAATGCTTACGGTGTGTTGCAACAAACCTGGAATGTGATGTCACCATAGGCTGCTTGTGCATAGGGTGCGATAATGATTAAACAACATAATAAGGTGAAATTCATGAAAGTTCTAGAAGGGAATCTTATAGAAGATGAGGTGGCCTCTGATCGGTTTTGATATTACTTGCTTCTCTGATTTAGTGGGATCATCCTACTATCCTCATACATCCCTCTTTCACCCTATATAAAGAGGGATATCTCATGGGAAAGGCAAGGCCTGCTTATGGATGAAGAATTATGTTGAATATTGTACTTGTGATAGATTTGCTTTAGCTTTCCAAGTCAGGTTGTGAAAACTCTTAATAAAAATCATTGGAGAAAAGGTTTGTGTGTGTTTAAGAAAAGGGCTATTGGAAGGGACCTTGCAACATCAAGGCATGGGTTGTATTCTCCACTTTCATTCAATATAATGCAATAATACATTTATTCCCTATAAAGATGTCTCTAGTTTTATTGTATAACTCCTTGATCCTATACATAGGCTTCATTGGAATATATGTATTGTTATTCTCTCTCTTTGTTGGTTTGTGCTTCTCAACAAGTTCAACATCCCACAAATCCAAGGATGGAGCAAGGATGACACTAGCGAGGATCAAATGTCGTTTAAATGGTATGTCATTTGTCCCTCTCTGAACTAGTTTACATTACAATGAAATCTAAGGAGAAGATTGTATTCTTCTCCATTTGTTCTAGCTTCTTGTTGAAGTTAGGGAGATTACTTTGTGTCCACACTTACCGATTTTCCCGATAACAAAATTGGCAACCATACTAGGGAATGTCCTCTTTTGGATTTTGATTTCCTTTGTTGATTTTAGCTTGCCTTCTTTTGGTTAATTTCATTCTCTGAGTCTTTGGGATATCTATATTGACTCCCTAATCCTAAAAGTTCATTGAGAAACTTTGTCCTCTTTTCAATTTTTTCTTATTTTCAGTCATCATCGCACCCTACTTGTGAAAACCAGAGTGATGACGTCACACTGTGTTTTTCCTATTTCTTGCGACGATCCTTGATCATAACACTGTGCGCTTTTGCAGCCTGTGATGATTCTTGTAGAAGTTTTTTGGAGTGACAGACTACTGTCAAATTTTTCCTCTTTTCCCAGATCTTAAATTTGGTTTTGGGGTGAATTTTTGGGTTTGGTTACATTCAGTTTGTCAATCTTTGAGCATGATTTTATCCTTCTTTGCTTTGTTTTATCTTGTGTTCTTTTGAAATATTTGGTCTCTTCCTTTGAATGTCTTTCTATTGCAAAGCATTGTTTTTCTTTAGAAGTATTTAGTGGAAGAACTTCTTTTTCTTTTATTGAATAGTTTGTGTTAAAAGAGAAAATTTATTTGGGTTGCTTTGTTTTAGAGTGATTTGCTATTACTTTTGGCTATCTTTGAAACAAAAAATTTTAACCAAGAATCATGTATTGGTGTATAGTCTCTTTGGCTCATTTCTTGAAGATCTTGATATTGATGATTTTAATAAAATTTTGGGACATTGTGCATCTGGGAATGATAAACATTGTATCCTTCTCGCAATATGGCTTTCATTGAAGTGAAATATTTTCATTCTCATTTATTTTAATTTTTCCGAGTTGGTCAAAACATCATCTAGTCCACGTCGTTTTCCTCTTGAGTAAGCAAAAACCTTAAAATAAAGAACTTATAAAAGTTGATTAGACATTTTTATATTTTCTGGTAGCAAACCTACATTAGCTTAGGGTGTAGGGATTTGGAATAGGTGTGAAAGATAACTTTTCATAGTTGTAAACAAACATAGAATATTGTGCTAGCGAGCGGTAAATAAACTTATTACATTTTGTCCTGGGAAGCCCTTCTAACACAAGGGTCAATCACAAGGTTGCATTAAGTCCATCAGAGTTACTCACCTTGCCTTGTTGGTCCTAGACTAGTGAATGTGCGTATTATTGGGGGTCACTTGAGAAGAAAATCCTGTGTTGACCTTCTCGAGGAGATTCCGGGCTTAGATGCCCTGCCCTTGCATGTATATTGGACTGTCGACTGCTTCCCCAGGCATCATTGTCGTAATTGGTAACCTTAGTATCCTATCTCTTTAGGGTCTTCACACGAGGTGACTATGGAAGGGAAAGTCTTCATGGTACCTGGAATCGACATTGGGTAAAATCACTTGGGCTCCTTGGAGGGTATACCCACAATTATGTGTGGGAGCTTGCACCAGGGTGTAAGTCCATTAAGCAAGTCGTCAACGTAACTTTTCCACCTGCTCTATCTCAGCCCCTTATTTCATTGTTCTGGCAACGTTGGATTTCATCACCAACTAGTGTGTTCATTGTGAGAAGGTTTTGTTTGTTTGCTTGCTTCCTATATTTTTAGCGTGTGTTGTTTATTTTCCCTAGCATAGTCTAGGTTGGATTTGTGCTTAATGGCATCATTTCCCAGAATGACCAATGAATAAACCCCTGCTCTGGGGGAACATTTTGTTTTTCCTTCTTACAGAAACATTGGTCCTCCTTACATCGCTACTTTGAGCCTTCCAGGTCTCACAATTGGATTACCAGTATGGTTGTTTTCCACTCATTTAATCATGAATGCATATAGTTCTTCGTTTGTAATCATTTCCCCCCAATAGCATCAACCTCATGTTGATCCTTCTTTTTCTTCACCAGTAAGATCTTCTTCTCCTTCTTAACTTTCAAGATTTTCTTATGTTTCATATTCTTCGTTGAGTGAAAACTCTGAAGCTAGTAACCCGGTGGATAAGAAGAAGAATAAGAAGAGGAAGATTAAAAAGAAGAAAAATAAGAAAGGTTCCAAACTTCCAACCACTGCGAGACATGTTGGAAAACAACCACTTATTGATAATCGTGATGGGAGCGTTGATGATGCCAAGATCACAAACAACCCGTAAGCCCAAGTACCCTTGCAGGCTTTGTAAGCGTAGCCATATTCTTAAGGATTTCCCTGGTCTATCCAAGGTTATAGAAGCATGGTCTACACACCCTCGCCAACCAATGTCGTTAGCCTATGCACAACATGCTAATGACCTCCCGTCAACTAGTCAGGATACCATCGGGAAGAAGAAAAGTAGAGTCAAGTTCCCATGTAGGTTATGTGGAGGTAGTCATCAAACTCATAGTTTCCATCGTATGGATGAAGCCTCGAAATTACCAGAAGACATGACTATTTACTAACCTAAAATTACAGCTTCTTATCGCAAGCTTATTCTCGACCCACCTATAGTTGATGGAATGATTAATCTAGTCCATTCATCGGTCAGTCTGGTTGATCATGTAGTTAATCTAGTCACATCCTTAGTTGAGTCAGTTGACCAAGTATTCGATCTGATCCCATCCTCAATCGATCACACTCTCCCGTTAGAGAGTGAAACCCAAGTGGTCGATATGTTTCCACCCGTCGACCCTATTCTCCCCTTGAATAATAAAACCCAAGTGATCGATCTGATCTCGTCATTTGATCTTGTGGTCGACGGGTTTCTTCTATTAAAAGCTAACATATTAAAGAGTGAATATGTTAGCTTTTAATAGAAGAACCAATCACCCTTTAGGAGTCCTTCCTCAGTTTCTCGTCACTTTGGGAGGTAAAAATATCATTATTGATGTCATGGTAGTCCACGATCCCTTGGATTTTGATTTACTCCTTGGGCGATATTATATCTATGCCATGAAAGCTATCATGTTCACTCTTTTTCATGTGATATGTTTCCCTCACGATGGAAGGGTTGTGACTATTGATCAACTCTCCTTTGTTGGCCCTTATTTGATTATCAACCCAACAACCTCCCTGAACGTTTCTTATATGCATACGGTATCTCCCCCACCATAGGTCAATTATGTGGCGTTGTCTCCCATGCCTTCAACTGCTGATACAAATGAGCCTCTCACTGTAAGCTCAATCTCTTATGACTTGGATCCGGTAGTTGACATGTTGATCTCTTCGGTAGGAATATTGGATCCTGACCTCCTTACCCCTATCGCAGACCTCGACATCTATTCCTTCCAGAGGGTGTTTCTTCCATCAAGTGAAGATATCTTGGAATCCATGACCAATTTTTGTCCCTTGATATGGTTTCCTTCTGGAGCATCGTCTTCTTGGAGACCATGATCAAGAAGAGGAATTTTGAGCATGGTATTTTGATTTCAAGATGATTAAAAAATGAAACCAATTGTGATCATAGTTCCTATTTCTATGTCAAGCTCCTTAAAAAGTGAAACAGAGGTATGGGGATTGAACCTAGATTCTCGAGCATAGTTTTTCTTCTCTGTAGCAAGATATTTAAAAAATGAAATCAATTTCCCCCTCTTCGATTGAGTCAAGTACTTCGTTACATATAGTATTTGAAGATTCTTTTCATATTTCTATGTCGTTGGATGAAATGAATCTTGGGGGGGAATTCTTACAGCCTTTGGACGTCATGTTGAAGTTAATTCGTTAGCTTCTTAAGTTGAGGGAAAAGTACCAACCATCTATGTATTATACATTGGGAAGTCGCAAGCATAGTTTTATCTGGTTCAAGCTTGTGTAAAAATGAAACCACCTACCTCAAGCATAGTTTTATTTGGTTCAAGATTGTGTAAAAATGAAACCAGGTCCAAGCATAATTTTGTTTAATTTTAATCTTGTGCAAAAATAAAATCTATCCCAAGCATAGTTTTGTTTTGTTTTACGCTTGCATCAAAATGAAAACAATCCCGAGATTAGTCTTTGTTTTTTCTCGTGCTTGTAAATCAATGAGAATGTAACCAAGTAAACTTTTATCGCTTTTTCAGACTCGTAATGGCAATACAAAAAATGAACCCCCTGGAGTCTCCTTTAAGCTCTTTTCAAGCTCCCTAAACATGAAAAGATAGTTGAGCGACCTTGTACTTTTCACGCTTGTAAAAGTATTTGAATAAAACGTCTGATGAGCGGTATATTATCTCTTTTCGGTCTCGTCAGACTAATATATGAAAAATGACATTTTGGAGTTTTCTTTAAGTGTTTTTCAGACTCTCTAAACATGAAAAACCCCTGATTTTTCTTTCTTAGGACTCATAAGACAAGCATCGAAAGTCCCATATGGGACCAAACCACTCCTTCCTAGGATTCGTTAAGAATACTTCGAGGGACTTATCCGAAGAATGAACTTACATTACAATAATATTTTATCCTCCTCAAGCTTGCGTAAAAATAAAGAGGTACTCGCCAGAAATGGTGGGGGGAAATTTGGAAAGAAATGTATATATGTATTTGTGTTAGTGGCAGTAAGTCGTTCTTGAACATGACACCTCTCTAGTTCATTGTATCCAAGTAAGGAAATCTATTTGTCTCTCATTTGACCATCCACAAGTCCATATGTTGGGTCCTCCTTGAGTCAATTTTTCCAAGACAATTTTTGTGTCGTTCATATGTTCAAGATAAGTTCAACCTAAACAAGCCTTCTATCGAGTCGTCCATCTACAATCCTTAAATTCTTACCATGTTGGCCTTCCCTGAGTGAGTTATGAATCACTTCATACTCTGATCTACTTCAAATATGTTACATATTTCATGTCATTGATGGGGGATACATTAAGGCCCTCCCATGACGAGTCTTTTCCTATCGAATTCAACTCATTATCTGGGAATTAGACTTAGAAATCATTTAGTACCTTGGAACTTGCATGCCTCAATGGCAGGTCTCCTCATTTTTAACAGTGGGCTCACATCATTGAACCCTGATTGGAATACTTCATCGAGTGTTTGACTTCAACTCATTTATTCACATTCATTGGATTGTACTATAGTACCTTGGGGGTCATTTACATCAATGGTGATTTCACTCGCACTTGTTAACGATATCCATTAATGATCGATAATCAAGTGGTTTCTACCATGTTCGACTTCGACACCTGTAATAACAGGGTTAGATTCATACTTCAGGACAATGGAAATGAAGACCCTGGATCTCACCATATTGGTCCAGGTTGCAATGGAGTATTAATAATTTTGTACTGACACATAGATCCACAGTGTATTTCTGATGGCTATGTTGAATCATGATGACATGGATCCACAGTGTATGTTTGGTGGCCATGACTCACTTGATAGTTATGATTAGAGTCACTTGTAGTATGAGTATGATAATTTCTACCTAATAGAGTGGTATATTATTATGCAGATGCTTGATTGTTTGTAGGTTCTCGATCGATGTGCTCCTTGTTTTGACACACACATTCTACAAAGTATTTCAGCTGTCACAGGTTCCAACTTAATACTTTGGGGGGCATTCTATTACACATTATTTTGGTCACCCCTATGATCAACTGACAATATGTTCATAACTCACTTCTATGTTCCCTGAAGTTACTAAAACGAGACGTTCTCCATGAAGAAGTGAATCATCTTTCTTTTCTTAAAAACCATATCAAAGGATATCATCGCACCCTGCTAAATGCTTGGGCTGTGACGATGCTTGATCGTTGCATGCTGCACCAAAAATGGACTGCAACGTCACCGCAGGATGCATGTGCATAGGGTGTGATGATATTTAAACAAGAGAATACGGTGAAATTCATGAAAGTTCTAGATGGGAATCTTCTAGAAGATGAGGTGGCCTCCGATTGGCTTGGATCTTACTCGCTTCTTTGATTTAGTGGGATCATCCTAATATCTTCATCCATCCCTCTTTCACCCTATATAAAGAGGGATCTCTTATGGGAAATTTGAGTCTTGTGTATGCATGAAGAATTCTATTGAATATTGTACTTGTGATAGCTTTGCTTTAGCTTTCCAAGTCAGGTTGTGAATACTTTTCATCAAAAGCATTGGAGAAAAGGTGTGTCTGTTGAAGCAAAGGGCTATTGGAAGGGACCTTGCAACATCAAGGCATGGGTTTTATTCTCCACGTCCATTCAATATAATGCAGTAATACATTTCTTCCCTATAAAGGTGACTCTACTTTTATTGTATAACTCATTGATCTTATACATAGGCTTCATTGGAATATATATATCGGTGTTCTCTCTCTTTGTTGGTTTGTGCTTCTTAACAGGTTCAACATCCCACAAATACAAATATGGAGCAAAGACGACACTAGAGAGGATCAAAAATTGTTTAAATGTTATGTCATTTGTCCCTCTCTGAACTAGTTTACATTATAATGAAATCTACGGAGAAGCTTGTATTCTACTATGTTTTGTTCTAGCTTCTTGTTGAAGTTAGGGAGATTAGTTTGTTTCTGCACTTACCTATTTTTCTGATAACACCCTTTCCTCAAAAAAACCACTATTATCTATAGTTCATCATTCCTTGCTACTCTAAATAGGTCAAATCTCAAGTGATTGCATTGGATTCCCTTTTCTCTAGGAGTTGTTACAACAAGGTGAAACAAAAAATCCACCTAGCTCCTATTTTTTTGGATCTTGTTTTTTGTGATAAATGCCTTTTGAAACAGGTCATGCTACTTGATATAGTGATGGAAAACATTTCTCTCATGTCCAAATACCTCCTATGAAACCATTTGAACCCCCTCATATAGGTGGAATCCCTCCTACAACTCGGATTGATCAAATTGTTAGAGTTTGTTTCACAATTTCAGGATTCGCTGCAAACTTTCCTGTAGATGATGATTTCAACTTTTCTCCCAAGTGACAAACTGGGTTGGGATGATTTTTGGTCAATAGGTCCATGATATTATGATTAATATCCACAAAAGATTTCAGAAGAACTCAGATCAGAATTTAAAAGTTATGATGAAACAATGACTCTACTATGTACTAATTTGCTACAAACTGTCCCAAATTACCAGTTCACGACACCTTTGACAACACGCATTGTGAATTTTCTTGTAGGTTATTTTTTACATTTAAAATTTATTTTGACTTTTAAAAATTTCACAACAAGATGGGAAATCCTTCCAGAACCTGCTACAATCTTCTTGGAACATGAAATAACCTTGGAGAAATCATATGAATATGGTAACCTCAGCTCAAGACCCAAAATCATTACTCTGGTTATAATCATATGCACATCAATAGTTTGAGGATGAACATGTTGCAAGTAGAAGGTGAGAAAAGAATAAAATAAATCCAACTTGGATGAAACTGCAAATAAGAAAAAATTGAAGCAGCTATGTGTAAAACAAAGGGTTTGCAGCGCGCTAGTTAAGTTTGCAACGCCAGTTTGCAGTGCGAATTGAACTACATTTTTATGAAAGACTTGCAAGATTTTCCATGTTTGAGGAGAAAAATATGAGTTTAATGGTTAAAACCTTGGCCCTAGATGAATCTCAACTGAAAAGGGTTTGATTTGTCATAAAACAGAGGGTTCGTGGCACACAGTCTGCAGCACACAGTTTGCAATGCACAATAATATAGAGGATAAGGTTATTGTTGCAAGAGGAAACTGTAAATTTCTCCTTTGGTATAACAAAATTGAAAATGGCCAAGGTTTAGGATACCAATGTTGACCTTTATTTCTTTCATGATGATGAACAATATCATGACACCAATACTCTTACATGGAGTAAGGTCATATTTTTTGACTCCTGAACATTTCATGTGCTAACACTTGGCACTGTTCTCTTGATGACCCGCCATATCTCAAGGAAAATATTCCTTTACCTAAATAATGAACCCTCTCATAAACCACCCTCCCCCAAGCACAGGGGTCTACATTTCCATATCAACTGAAGGAACAAGAAACATTCCTTATTCTACTAATAAAAACTTGATCCATAAAGGGATTTCCCATAATAGTCTTCCTCTAGATCCTTCCCTAAATAATTTTTTGGCATTAGAAAAGGCTTTATGTATTTCCAAAGTGAACTCGATAATGTAACCCTCCAAAGTAGTATGCACCCAGAAGTCCACAACATGAGAGATCTGATGATATAGCCAATGAAGAGTCTCTAAACCTTCCATAGTCCATTTATACCTCTTTTTGACCTAATCCTTGTATTTTGGGGATTCTTGCAGTCGATCTAAGAATTGAAACAAATCTTTAGGTATCTTGATCCAAAATATTTCGTACTAGTCACTAGCAGGACCTGAATAGAAAATAATGTTTTTTACAAACATAAATATTTTGTTCCAAAACTTGGCTTCCTATTGTATAAACTTGTCTCACCTTCTTTCCCACCAGTTCTCAACATTATATTTATATATCTAATGAGGCATACTCTAAAAACTCACTTTAAATCTCGATCCCGACAATAGAACCATTTGTTCGTGCAAGATCGAGACCAAGGTTCTCGGAAGTTACCAACAAAAGGCACTATTGTAGTCTAGGTATGTTGTAATATTCAACCTTCCATAAGGGAAGGAGGTCTCACCTGAAGCATAGTTGAGACTTTTGTGTTGAAGTGATTTAAGGAGAATGCAACATCATATCTAGATTTTTCACTTCTTATATTTATATATTAATGACAAAGACATGCGGTGATAATGATCAAATACTAGATAGATAAGATTGAAGTAATTACAGAACGTAAACATAGATCCATACAAATAATAACAGATCAAAAATACAAGAATTTTGATGGCCCAAAACAATCTATTATATTATCAACAACATCATACAACACATGTGTCTATCATACAGACTCAAAGCCTTACTGTGGAAGCACAGTAATACTAGAAAATACCATCAAAATATGTTATCATGATAGTGCTAACTTGGTCCCAACCCTAACAATGATCATAGTGATGACAACAACACTTTCTCGTTATCCCATTCACCCATCAACTCATTTAGCAACCTTTTCCTCATCGCACTACTTTCTTATTTATACTTTTCCTTTGCCACTTCTTGGATTCCTTCTTTCTCTATCTTCTCAGATTACTCCTGGTGCCTGATTCTTTTGACTGTTTTCCACTACTTTTCCAACCGGGGCATGGATATTATGACTATTTCCACTACTATTATACTTCATGTTATCTCTTATTTCTTCTAACCGTTTCTGTTGTTTTTAGTTTTCCAGCTGGCATGCAGCGCTTTCCCAAGATTTTGGCATTTCCAAAAATGGAGGGCCCAACACACTCCTTTGCACTCAATAAAAGGGCACATCTTACTAGACCTATCCATCCCTTCTTGAATTCATTGTCCCAAGTGAGCAGTATGTTTTCCATTGTCAACCAACTCATAATATTAACTTTTCAAAGGGCATTGATTGACCAAATAAAGTTCCACTACCATTTATTTTCACCTTCTATATTGTCATTTGATTGTACCTAATAAGTAAGTTTCACTATGTATTGACCTGAGTTTTCATTTTTGGACTAGAAAAGGAAATCCTCGTCCTCATCTTGTAAATAAATAAATTTTTCATATATAGATCTTGTATATTCTTCTAATTTTGTTGCTCTATCACCCTCTAGTTCCAACATCAGTGTCGATCTCCAGGAGCTTCATCCAGTATGGTCCACCTCACCAAGAGTTACATCCCATAATGAGTAAATTCCATGATTGTAGATAATTCCAACCAAATGTTTGAAAGTTTGAATCCTTCTCCCTCACCAACCCATGGGTCTTATCCAATCCTGACACTTTTCCCATTTCCTACCTGCCAGACTGTCCAATCCCCAATCAAAGGAAAGGCCTCTACTATGGCTTTCCAACATATCAAGATAATGCAATACTCTAGTGAGTTGGGACAAACCAACTGATAGAGTAGTACTTGGGCCAAAATTAAGAATAATTTGAAGGCAACAAAATATAGACATAAAACTTGTGCAGATAAGAACGGAACATATAGATCATTTAAAGTGGGATAGTATGTTCTTTTGATAGTAAAGCCCAAAAAGAGCTCATTGAAGTTGGAAAGTTGTACAAAGATAACAACCAGAATCTATGGTCCATTTTATATATTGGACAGAATAGGGTTAGTTGCATATATACTTGCATTTCCTTCTTCCGTGAATGTGCATAATGTATTTTGTGTCTCTTTGTTGAAAAATTATTTACATGATCCTAACAATGTTATTGATTGTAATTTGATCCAAGTGGAGCTAGAAGGAGACTTTCGGGTCCATCCGGTGCACATATTGGACAGAAAAGTCAAAATTCTCTAGAATCGAGTCACATAATTGGTAAAATTTCATTGGACCTGCTATGGTCCTAAAGATGCTAATTGGGAGCATGAATATGCCATGTGGGTAGATTACCCACAACTTTTTGAAGAATTTTGAAATTTTGATTTATGTTTTATATATGCACTAAGGAAAGTGCTAAAATAAAGGGGATGGGAATGTAATACGTCGGTTTTGAGTCCTCATATTAATAATGTATTTTTTTATTTTATAGAATTCCAGAGCGTCCAAACAATTAAAAGAGGCCAAAGTGCCTAGGAAATGTAATACTTGATCATTATTACTAATAAAATACATCATTGGCTACCACATGGACACGAAAAAGAGTTATAGAGGGAAATGATTCCACAAGAGAGAGGGATTAAGGGGTTAAGTATTTTTATTATGTTTTATTTACCCATAATTGTTTTAATTGAGAGAAGTGGTTACATGAGCTTCTTGGGGAAGGCCATGTGGTTCTTCATTTACAAGTAAATATATAAACACATATTTGGGTTATTAGGGGGTTCACTCATTGTTCATTGTTCACACTCTTCATGATTTTCACTCTCCATTCACTCATTCACTCATTCATTATTCCTCATTCAATCTTGATCTTGGCTTGGGAAGGAAAAATGAATTGTTGGGAAAGAAGCCATTGTTGGTTGGTTGTAGTGATTGTTGGTGTATTACATCCATGAATTAATGCTTTCATGTATGAGATACATTGTCATTTGTTAAGTCTTGTGCATAGCTATGAATCCTAAGACTCCCATCATGGAAATTATTGACTAGATGCATTGGATCCTTGGAAAGAAGTGGACAACCTGAGGGACTGCGTGGCAATGAAGGGGGTTGGTTGTATTTGGGTGGTGCATGCTGGAGAGAAGAGAGATGGTGTACTTTGAATTATTGTGTGTTGAGAAACATGTGAGAGCTTAAGTGTTGACTGGTTTGGGAAATTGAGTTTCTTCCTAGAACATGTCCTTTTGGATTCATAGCCCTGGCTCAGGGGTCACATTGTTGTTAATACTTGGAACAATAATATCTATGGTTGGGTGGAACGTATTTTCTATGTGGTCTGTTGGTTATTGAATTTGTTTAAGCTAAGTGACTTCCTTTTCTTGTATATTTATTTTCGTTGTGTATTAATTATTATCTATGAAATTTGTATTCATAATATGCATGCTTGTTGGTTATTGTTGTGCATGGCATAATATTCACTTATTTTATGTTGTAACATGAATCTTGATTATTGCATGTGATTATTTCATGCTTCTTTATTAATTGGATGTTATCATAATTTTAAAATTAGTTTTGAAGTGTGTTTTTTAAGTAGTGAGGTTAGCTTGTGGGTGGTTAGGTACGTTACAAGATCCCGTGATTTTATGAAATAATTTAGATTGCTTATTTTTCTGCTGTAAAAAATGTCTACTGGTGTCGGAGTTGACCGAGCATTGACTAGCGGGTTTTTGGCTTGTTTTTTTGCATCCAGGAGGACACATGCCATGGAATCAAGGTAAGGAACAAAAAACATGTGCTCATTTCTTCCATCTCATACTGCACATATCTCAATGAATGATGAATTACAAGAACTAAATTTTCCTTGTAATTACTGATAAAATCTGAATTTAAACTATTCTAAAATGTTGATTTTTAACAATTAAAAATAAAATATAAATTTACTTAATTAAGCATTGAATTGTCTTTATTATGCTAGGATGGATGGAGAATATGCCAAAAAGGAGAGATATTATGATTTGTAATTCAGTGGATCATAACCCACTTGCTTCACCAACACATATATCTATGCAGAATTTGATTTATGATCTCTTATCTCAGCTTTGTTTTAAGCTAGTACATGGTGTTCTTTCTTCACAAGGGCCATTACAGCTTTGAATTATTCCTTGTACAAAAACCTCTATCCTTATTAGGGATACAAGGTTTGTTCTCTTCAATACCTAGGCTAATTTGGTAGTGGAAATCCCAATTATACTTTGATGAAGTTTTTTTGTAGCACCAATGAGGTCCTTTGAGAAACTAGAAAAATTTGCTCTTGTGAATTTGATCCATTTAGAGTATGCACACAACCCTTTTGCTTAGGTTTTTAATAATATTTCAAAGCCATTGAATGCTAGGTTAAGGCTTTGATACGTGATGAATTTATCCGATTGAGAGAAAATGCTAGTTGATTTCCTTCAACAACTGTTCCTTTTAGTCACATAAGAAAATTTTAATTTAATGAGATTTATGGCTTCACCTTCCAACAAGATACCCAAACTTTGGAAATCAATCTTCCATAGGAACGCCTTTGAATTTATTTGAATTGATGCCACTATTACCAATAGTGACGTGCAAATTGGCATAAAGATGTTTCTCCTCTCTATGCAACACCTTCAATCTTCCTATATATTCTTTGGTTGCTAGTGTTCCTCTTGCATTATTATGTAACTGGCATAAGGTTCAACATTGAATTAGTAGTGGCACATGTGGGAAAAAGAGGATATGTATCTTCTATCATAGTGATCTCTTAGTGCAACACCTTGACCATAAACCAATGAGGATAATCTAGCAGAGGTAATAACTGACCAAATCTATGGATATTGAAATTCTCTAACAACATGTAGGATTTCTCAGGGTGCCTGGAAACATTCAAATGTTACAATGTAATTAATACACTCAAATATTAGGCTTATGTTTTTCACTCATAGATGAGGTGATGTGCAACCAAAAACAATATGTGGGATCTTTCTTCTCAAGCTAGATATCACTAGAAAAGTGTAGACCACAGATTGAAGTTGCGGAAATCCTAGTAATGAGTTGTGGGTTACCCAACACCCAAGGAAATAGACAAATAGACCCAACAATGAATGGGACACTTAGTAGTAGAAAAATTGACCCAACAAATATTGGATACACCTAGAAAGAGTGAAAATCACCCCAACAAACAAAAAGGATTCCTGACAACTAAATAATTCATCCAACAAGTAAGTGGACGTCTGACAACCAAATGAAATCACCCAGCAAGCAAAGGAATTCGTCCAACAACCAAATGGACACCCAACATGCATTAGAACACTCATTAAACAAGGAAAATTACCCTCTAATGGTTTCATCTTCCCAACAAAATAAAATGGTGTGTGGGCACTCTAATACACCATCTAGACAATGAAAAAATCACCCCTTAGAGAGAGACTCCCAGGATAGAGAAAATTATGTTTAGAAAGTTTTCTAACAAATTCGGAAGGTTGTTCGTAGATTTACCTTCGTTGGTTCGATCAATGGTGGAGTATAAATATATGTTGGACTGGTGATAACCTTTAAACTAGCATGCTTTAAATGAAAAAAAAAACTGACATATAATAAATAAAAGAATGTGGAGCAATTACTTCCTCACCCACTCAACTGATATACAGAGTATCCATTTAAATATAACCAGCAAAATGAAACTAAACATGATGGAGAATTTAAACTAGATACTCCTCACACATAAAGGAAAAACAACTCATTGAAACAATATTTTTACCCTGGAACCCAATTGGGAAAACCAATCAAGTGGTTCTCAATATTATTTCTCTTGTCAAGTCTGCAAGTTTACAATGCTCTCCTGTCCTCAATAAAAATCCATTTTAGTATGAGCAAGAGTGAATAAATAGCGAGATCTAGGGGGTAAGGGAAGGAAAACAACCATGGTTATTCACTTCCCATTCCTTATACATCTCTCCTTTTCATATTTTTCATTTAATTAATTATTTTTAAACTTTCCTCTCACATCCTCATTTGTCTTATTCAATTTTTCACGTGCATTGATTTACCTATATTACATGACCTTGATTAATTTTCATGTTATATTGTAGGTTTTTAGTCTTACTCATTCTTCAGTTTGGATTTATTTTGGATCACACCTCCCCATTGAGAGGATTTTTAGACTCCAAAATCTCTAGGAAACTAATCTGGATCAGTGTTGTCTACTTCTCTGGAATGTGGCTCTTAAATTGGCTTCTGGATATAGCTCTAACTCTAGCTATGTATATGGCATGTGGCTCTATCTACTAGATATCGTCCTCGGCTATGTCTCTGGATATGGTTCTAGCTCACTTATTCCCATGATGAAACAATCTTCTCACTAACTCTTGGGAATGTATAATCTTCAAATATGAACTCTAGAATTCACATTCATTCACATATCCATTTTTCACTTGGATATTGTCCATATCAACTACCAAAAAATCCAAGTTTAATGTTGGTTTGTTCAGTGTAACCTCGGAATGCTACCATTACATAATAACTCCTCAAGTGCAGTTGCATTCCTCTGCTAGGATCAGTTGCTTCTTGGCATGGAAACAAATTTATTGTGCTTGCACATGCTTGCAAGGCACGTCATGGAGTCCTCAAGAACTCTTATACGATCATTTACCTCCTTGCACCAATCTTCGGCACAACTCCACAATGGGGTTATTCGAATGCAATACCAAAAACAAGAATTGGGTTGCAGCTTCTCTAGGCATAAACTTGTTATCCTTTTTGTTTATTTTACTTATCTCATGTGTTGATATCTCTCCTTTCACAACTTCTGTCACTTAGACTAGAGAGGTAGGAAACTCTTCATCTTATTCTTTCTTCACTTTCCACACCCTTCTCCTGAATGTGTAATTTCTAGGGTGAAGCTTTGGGCGAAGTCGCCAACAATTTTTTTCCCAAAGTCCAATCAACTTGTAGTGTGAAAAACATTCACATGGATGCAACAAGGATTTCTTGTCATACTCCTCCTCTCCATGTTCCTCTTTGTATATGGTTGAATTGGAGAAGCTCTCTTGCAATTCAACTTTAAGAACAATTACGCATGTGGAACATGGATTTCTTCTTCCAGTAGGCTACCTCACAATGTCCTTTATTTCCACAAAAACAACATACCTCTGCATACCAACAACTGTGTATAGTTTGGCCTCTCTTCTTGAAATAGTGAAACACAAGAAATTTCTTCTTTGACGTAGACCTCTCAGTCTTCTTCTCCTTCTTTCTCTCATTGATTTATTTTTTTCTTTCTCTGAGTGTAGGTGTGGGATGACTCTATAAAATCTCATATTCACTAATCTCATTTATTTTACCACAAGAATGAGGTGGTGGTGATATGACACCTTCACTCACTGATATTTCTCCTTCTCATGATGATCAAGCTAACTCTGGCATGTTGGTTTCCTTCATGAAAATGGTTTTTTTTCATGGTGATGGGGTTTTTACTTCTCCCATCAAATCATAGGCCTTCATGCTTGGCCCAGGGTGTGACTACGATGGGGGTCATGATTACTTGTCTCCTCTTGTCTAGCCCTTGTCCATCATATCCCATTTTCTTTATAATTTTAGAGCCAGTAGCTTTGGTATGCTTCTATAATTCACCAAGCTGTAATTGATAGGTTTCTATGGAAGGTGATCTTACCAAATTGGTCACATTCATGGTGCTATCATATACAGTGGAAATGGAAGGCTTCCTTACTCCTTTGTGCTCTTTGACATCTACTTGAATCCTTTCTAAGGAATTCTCCTTTTCTTCCAATTCATTTTTCAGCTGTGTCGTCATATTTATGAGCCTATCCTCCTTCCAACTATCCAATTGGATGAACTTATTCCCAACGTGTACAAGTTGTGCTCTATGCTTTTCCTAATATGTTTTGATAGCAGTGAGGGAGGCCTTATTAAACTTATTCTTGAGCAGTGACAACAACTGGGCAGAGGTCTCCATGTGCTTCTCCATATCTTCCATCCTTTGGTTAAACATATCAACATGTTCCTTTAAAATCTCATTCTCTTCTTGATGCTCTGCATTGTTGGCTCGTAAATATTCCAACTTATCTTTTCTTTCTTTGCCCATGTTGTGGTCTATAATTTTTTATTCATAGTCTTGGAAGTAGTTCCTTGGTCAAGGTTGCAACTACTATGATACCATCTGATCCATAATCGAGTGTCTCATAACCCAATCTCTTCACCAACACAGATATTTGTGTAAAATTTTATTTCTAAACTCTTATCTCAGATTTTTTTTTAATCTAGTATAGGGTGTTATTTCTTCAGAAGGGCCACTACACATTTGAATTTTTCTTTGTAAAAATACCTATATCCTTCTTGTAATACCCTAAGGTTGAGTCCCTATTGAATTGTAATTATTTTTATAGGTTGGTGAGCCAAGTGTTTATAACCTAGGAGGCTTATGTGTTTATTAGGCCAGAGAGCCTAGATGCTAAAGGCCAGGGAGCTTGATTTTGTATATGTAAATGCTCACATAATTAATATAATTACATCACTACACGTAGAGTGACCATGAAGAAATATTTATGGGGGACTAAACTCCACTAGGAAGGGAAAGGGAAGGGGATAAGAGGCTGGGAAAAAGGGCTAATCTTGAAGGCAAATGGAATATTATAATATATTTTCCTAAGAGAATAAGGTTTGGGAAATAACACTTGTTATCATAAGTTCCTTTGGCGAAAGGAACAAAATCCAAGTGGAGAGGAATGAGCTCCCAAGAGAACCATGTGTCAATCTTGACGCATGCAGTTTTATGTGGGGAAATCAGTCATTATGGAGGTTTGTTCTGTCATTCTTTCCATGATTCCCATGCACTCATGCACACATACACTGAGCACCCATGTAGCCAACCACTTCCTCCATTTTTTACCTCTGCAAGCTCTAAAAACTACAAACCTCATGGAGCTAACCCGTTTTAATCCTATGAAGCACAAAACAACTGCGTAGTGCCTGAGCCATATCGCACCCTAGACATTTTGATGTTGTTTCCCACATTTTTCTCTGGAGTGGTGTGGCTTGTTGTCATTACCAAATTGATACCTGATTTTTCTACTATGATTACCCTGACTGGATTGGCCTAGGAGCTGGACTGAAGAAGCAATTTTTCAGGCCTGTGAGAAACTCTCTCCAGATGAGAGAGGTTGTTGGGGAAGTGATTTTCCCATAGGGAGCCTTACTGCAGTTGTATTTCTATGAGACTTCATGTTTGGCCTATTGTTGAAGGCCTGGAAGGGGAGTGGGGCAATCGAAGGACTGTCGAGCAAAGAAGGGGTTCACTCCCTAGGGTGGGATAGGCATGTGGGGAATGAGGGACTATAATTTGTAGATGTGAGTGGACTCCTGGGGACATAATACTTCCTGGAGACTTTGTAACCTCATCCTAGCCTAGGATTCCCTTTACCCTGGGTGGATTTTAGTCCCAGATCGGAGGTGACCCGCTGTTGATAGCTTGGAGTAGCATGGTCTAAGGCTGGGAGGTTCATGGAAGTTTTGAATGCATTTGGTGGCCTTCATAAGAATATAAGTACCATTTCTATGTAAATTTTTATTTTTTGTATCCTATACATGTCTTGATATTTATAGTATTCCCTATGTAAGTTGTTTCTAGAAGATTGTTGTGATTTCTGCATTAATTTGTGTATTAGTAGAATGCATATTATATGTTAAATTTTATATGTATGATGTTCCACAAATATCTCTATGTGCCATACCCCAACTAGTCTATGTCTGGATATGAGCAATTTTGATTATCCGAAACAGAGTGAGAAGTTTTTTTTTTTTCAAGTGACATTGCCCAGCAGATGGTTGGGGGTGTTACAAATTGGTATCAGAGCCCATGGTTTCAACACTGAACCTAGATGGGCCACAAATGTGGAATTTGGAGTCAAATATTCCACAGGGATTTGATGTACAGAGTGCTAGAGGGTAGCTGAGAGAGCTCCTTGGTGGTAATGGAAATCTCAAGAGGTGTGGTAGAGTAGTTATCACATAAATCATGGTTGATAACCACGAGATTGAATTTGAACCATAGGATCTATTGATATTATGGTAGATTCAGGATGTATGAACCTCTATTGTGTCCTATGACAAGATTAGAATATTCTGGAAGGAAGCTAAGAAGTAAAGGAAACCCTAGATGAAATGTTGGTTGTAGAAATATAATTAATATGAATTAATTAGTACCCAGAAGTAGAAGTCGGCCCAGGCAAGCCTGCCAGATTACTATAAATACAGGGTGACAGTTTCTCATTATTCACATTCTCATAATTGCAGAGAGCCAGTTGTGTGCATTGTAGTTTGGCAGCTTTGTGCGCAAGTTCTAGGAAAGGTGTTGTGCCAGTTTCTGGGTGGGACTACCTGATCAGCTTTGGTTACTTTTCTTTCTTGGTGCATTAGCCTTGCTTGGTTATTGATTTCTACCAGTATTCTTCTCTGTCAAGGTCAAGGTGCTCGGAGGGTGGCTTTGGTCTATGATTGGGTGACAAGGGTATTATCAATGGTAAAACAAGCACAATCCTTCATATTCTAATAGGTTATGGGCCCACACCTCCTTCATTCATTCTAAATGCTGGAAGGAAGCATCATCGCTAGGATATTGAGCTCATTGAGGAACTTGTGCTAGGGTTACTAGCAGGAGCAGCTTCCAAAGACACTGCCGCTAGGGTTACTAGCAAAAGCAGTTGCAAAAACTGTAATCTCAGATCTGGCACCTTGTGATGGAGCATCTCACTCAAAAAGAAGATATTCAAATTATCCCTAACTCAGCGCACCTTTTGGCTCTCTCATAAGACATAAACGATGAAGTTGAAGTTTTGTATCAAGGCATGACCAATTACCAGTCAATAGAAGACATGAGTGAAATGATCAGTCTTTTACACTACTCAACACTTACTGAAATGATTGAAGATGACATGTGAATAATCGATAGTGGAGCTTCTAGGCACATGACAGGAGATCAATCCAGAATCTCAAATATAAATGAGAAGAAGACCTCGTACAAGGTAGATCTTGGAGACAAAACCACTTACCCCGTGGAAGGATTTGGAAAAGCTTCCATCAGAATGAAAACAAGTAACTATGTTCACTTAAGCAATGTTTTATATGTACCTAGTTTAGAAAAGAATCTTGTATCGATATCTTGCCTAGAAGACAAGGGAAACAGTATAGCTTTCGTGGATGGAAAGGTGTTATCATGGCATAAATACTCCATCATAGAGAATGCTAGGGTTATTGGAAATCGTGAAGGAAATCTATATAAACTACTAGAACAAAATGAAGAAGCTCTTGTACACAACGAAGTCAACCCCAATGAGATTTGGCATAGAAGGTACTCTCACATTAACTATCAAGCATTACCCTTTCTTGAAAGGATGGTTGAAGGAATACTAGAGTTGCAGTCTACACATGAAGGAATCTGCAAAGGATGTTCTCTTGGGAAGAATATCAAGAAAACATTCCCAAGCAACAACCACAGATCTAAGGAGATTCTATATCTGGTACACTCATATGTTTGCGGTCCGATGCCAGTAAAATATCTAGGAGGATATTCCTACTACATAATCTTCATAGATGACTATTCAAGAAAGACTTGGCTATATCTACTAAAGAAAAAAGATGAAGTATTCAACAAGTTTCAAGAGTTCAAAGCAGAAATAGAAAATCTCACGAATAAGAAGATCAAGACACTAAGAACCGATAATGGTGGAGAATACACATCAAAGTAATTCGTTGCATTCTGCAAATCGGAAGGGATTAGGAGGGAGTTGACTATTCCTCATAATCCTCAACAAAATGGTGTAGCAGAAAGAAAGAACAGATCCATTGAAGAAACCGTAAAATCCTTACTAAATGATCAAGGTCTATCCATGTTCTTATGGGGAGAAGCAACAATGACAGCAATATATGTACAGAATAGAATTCCTCATCGTATATTGAAGGACATGACACCAGAAGAAGATTTATCGGGTAAGAAACCTAATGTGGAAAATCTAAGAATATTTGGATGTTTTGTTTACTCTCACATTCCCAAGGACAAGAGGAATAAACTAGAACCTTCAGGAAAGAAAGAAATATTTGTGGGATACAGTGATTCATCCAAATATTATAGAATATATATTCCATAACAAC